>JAKSZT010054489.1:27883940-27925147 GCA_026826555.1 Tolypeutes matacus | reverse complement strand
GCCTAGTTCCATGCTGATGTGAGGCCTCCTGAGAGCTTCACCTGCTACCCCTAGAAGGGTCAGAGGAGCTAGGCTTCTCCGCATTATTCTTTTGAGAAAGGTGACCCAAGCTTCACCTTGGCTTGCTTAACTAAGATTATGTAGCTTAAAAAAAAAATTTTTCCCCCCAAAAAAAGAAAGGCCTCAGAGGAAAGTGGGCCTCTCTGGGGAAAGGAGGCAGGAACAGATCCCACAGAGCCAGTGTCCTGGGAGAGGCCAGCAAGAGGCTTCCACGGCCACCCCCTTTGGGTCTTAGCGAGATTTGAGAGAGAGAGAGAGAGAGAGACTGCTAGTTAGAGCAGTGCCAGGGAGCAAACGGGCAGCGAGAGAGGATTAGGAAGAAAGAGCAGCAAGTTTGTCCAAATAAAGACAAAGTCCGAAAGACCTACTGCCCCTGGTCTCCCAGGAAGCCCGTCCAGAGCCAACAATCCCTGCAGAGGAGCCAGGCACACTCCAGAGCCCAGGAACCCTGGTGAAGCACAGAATTACCATCCCTGCTCTCCCCCTCTGAGCCACACCCAGCCAAGTGAGAAGGGCGCCTCAGCCTCGCCCTTATGCACCCTCCTGCTCCTCCCCCACAATTAAAAGGAATAACAAGCTCCTGGGCATGGAGCCGGGAGCCTTTCCCTCCCTCCACCGGGGACAGCTGGGGCCCTTCAGAAGGCGGAGCTTTGACCCAGAGCTGAGGTACAATTGAGGCACTAGGAAACAGGTTTCAATAGCTCAGAAGGTTATTTAAATTACAAAAACAAACAAACATTCATTTGGCAAATGTGTGTCTCTTTAGGGGACTGATAAAGTAATTCATACTTTTTGTGTCAATGGGGTTGCACGCTATTATAAGGAAAAAAATTCAAGAGAAAGAATTAATTGTCCTGTTGATATACAAACTTGGCCTCACTACAGTGATAAGATTTGATATGTTACATGATTATAATATTTAATAATTTCCCAAAGTACCTAAAAATTTGATAGATTTGTGGCATTTCTTATCAACAAAGTTTAAAACGTATTTCATTTTTAATTTGTCCTTATTAATTAATTTGTTGATTTTAGCCTACTTTTCAGTTTGTAACTGACATAAAGACTAATATTGACTATGTGATGACTACAGTAAAAACAGTTTAGTATAGATATATGCTTTCATTTGTCCTGAGGTTTCATTCCTCAAGGGTAAACCAACCAAGGAGCCAGCAGGCTCACTAAGATCCACCTGAAGCAAGTTTGACGACCCTTGAAATTGTCTCTATAATTCCTCATCTAAGGAGCCGCTCCCACGGATAACCCAGAATTTCTCACCTACTGAGGTGATCCAGGGAGGTGAAAGACCACCACTTCCTCCAGTTTTGCTAGATTTGGGGGCCCCTAAAGCACCACAGCCCGACCTCTCCTGGAAGCCAAGCCTTCCCTGCTGTGTCCTCCTAGCAGCTGTCAGGCACAGAGAAAGTTCTGTTCATCTCTGGGAGATCTGACAACCACTCTTGAGGAGCCAGAGAGAAATCTGCACTGGCTCAGGCTTCCCTGAGCTCCCACAATTGGCTGCTGGAAGACAGATTCGCCCTCCAGATCTGCTGATGTCACTCTAGTCGCTCCCAGTGTTATTTCAGATGTGACTTCCAGCCCTTATTATGCCAGCACTGAGGGCGGGACCTAGATTTCTGCACTGTGAGACTGAGAGTGACAGTGCCCAGGGCATAATTTCCCTGGAGGGCCAGTTCCTGCCTAGGACTTGGGGAGCACAGGGAAGAAGACTTCACGTCTCCTCTGAGCAATGCTGCTCTCTGCTCTTGGACAACGTCCCCAGCACCACCAGCCAGGACCTGTGAGCACGCTGCTGGGTGCTACGCCCTGTTTGTGCACACTCAGAACACCCTGAAATTTGTGAGGCTTCTCCTCTAAATCGGTCCTACCCCCTTGGACACAAGAGGATGAGTGCATTACAATGGGTCCTGTATTACCATCAGCAGGAATTTGAATGTCTGCGGGGCACCTGCCAAGAGCAGGTGTCTGCACCATCCCTCATTCCCACCAGCCATGCAGGAGAGTTCCAGTCCTTCCACATTCTCATCAAAACATAGTATCGGGGGAAGCAGATGTGGCTCAACCACTTGGGAGCCCGCCTACCACATGGGAGGTCCTGGGTTCAGGTCCCAGTGCCTCCTAAAAGAAGACGAGCAGAGGCCTCAAGCCAGCAGATGCTGCAGCCCACAGGGAGCAGATGTGGCTCAGGCTGTTGGGCACTCGCCTCTCACGTGGGAGGTCCTGGGTTTGGTTCCCGGTGCCTCCTGGAGAAGGCGAGCAAACAATGAGCAGACAGATGGGAGAACCATCCGGGGGAGGGGGAGGGGGAAAATAAAGAAATAAAATAATAAATCTTTGGAAAAAAACAGTGTGGTCAGCATTTTTAACTTTAGACATTTTAAATATACATTTCTCTAATAATAAGGGACATGGAGCACCTATTCCTGTGCATTTTTGCCATCTTTTCATCTTCTAAGTGAGGTGACTACTCACATATCCCTCCCCTCCCCTTTTTGTATTATTAATTGGGCTTCTTGTTTGCTTATGAGTTGGAGAGTCCCTATTCTGGGTGCTAGCCTTTTATTAGATATGAGATATATAAATATTTCTCCTAGTCTGTAACTTCTGTATTTGTTCTGTTGAGTGTTTTTTGAAAACCAAAAGTTACTAATTATTATGAAGACCAATTTCCAAAAATTTTTCCTTACAGTAGATAATGCTTTTGGTGTTACATCTAGGAAATAGGTGCCTAACCCAAGGAAGCAAAACTTTTCTGCTTTGTTTTCTTCTGGAGATTTAATATTTTTACATACATTTGCAAGTCATTTTTTATATATCATGGGATATATGGATCACTTTTTTTCCTTTTTTCTGCATATGGATTTCCAATTATTCCAGCATTATTGTTGAAAATACCATTCTTTGTCCACTGAATTGTCTTTTCATCTTGGTTGATAATCAATTGACAGACAGAACTGTTTATTTTATTGGTCTATTTATATATCTTTATACCAATATCACACTGTCATGATTACTTAAGATTTATAACAAGTCCTATAATCAGGAAGAGGAACTCAACCAAATCTGTTACTCTTCTTCAGGTGTTTTAGGTTACTTTAGGTCCGTTTCAGTTCCAAAAGAATTTTGGAATCAGTTTGTCAATCTCTACAAACTCCTTCTAGAACACTGACTGGATTTACATTGGATCTATAGCTCAAATTGGGAGGAATTGACATCGATCATATTATGTCTTCTTATCCTGTACCGCCCCCCACCCCACCTCCACTTTGTCTTCTTTAATTTCTCTCATTTCTCTGGGTAACGTTTGTGGGTTTCACTGTCTTTCACCAGAATGACCCCTAAGTAGTATACCTGAGTTGTTTTAAGTGGTAGTATTTGATTTAGATATCACATTGTCTCTGGATGTAGGTAGAAATGCATTGTGACCTGTTGCTTCTACGACTTGGCAGTGCTGACAGCAGCAGCCAGAAATTAGGAAGTTAGGGCCTCCAACGGCCACTCCAGCTTCTCCTGCCTTCCTTGCAGAGGTCCAGCCCTAAGTTCAAGTACCAATGGCAACAAAGGACTGAGCTCCCGATTCCCACCACGCTTGGGTCCAGTCTGTACAGGATGGCAGAGTGAGACCCTTAGCACAGTGGAGCTGGAGTGCAGGCAGGAACCATAAAAGTCTAAACCACAGCCCTTGCAGGGATTTTTAAAAGATCCTAATCCAGCTTTTAGAGGGGTGTGCACACCCAGAATGTGGGTGGAAACATTCTGTAATCTGGGCATGTACTCGAGTGCATGAAAAAAAATCTCCCAACCTGCCCTGAGCTGAATATCTAAGGAAGCAGATTTCTACAGATCCCGCAGGACTGGTGGGTTCAAGGACCCTGAACAGTCTGCCCCTCTGCATCAGGAATCTGAGCCAAGATGACCCAGGGAAAAGCAAGATTCTGCTACGCTGATGTACCTGGAAGGAGAGCAGATGCTGGCCCAGTCCTAGCTTCTACATTTATCCAGGGGGAGGACTTTCCTATTCATGATGCACACCTAAGCACCATCCACAGCCATCCTAACTGTGACTGCCTTAAGAACTAGAAAGAATTCATCTCCATCAGAGGAGAGAGACAATAGGCAAAGCCTTGCTACTTCTGAAAGAATGAGGTCCTGTTAGACCAGCCCTGTGACCTCTATTGTACCATTCCCATGATGTGCCTATGCAGGAGCTACATGGTGTTTCTACATAACCCTTGTGGGAGATTTTGGAGAGAACACAGGAGCCTGGTCATTTCTTTCCACTGACTTTCTTTCATTTTCAATGTCATCACTGTAATCTTTGCAAGTTTTTTTTTTTTTTTTTTTTCGGTCTTTATAAAGGGTATTTATTTGGGGTAGAAGTCCACAGATACCAGACCATAAAGCATTAGGTTTCTTCTCTCACCACAGTTCATTGCCACGTGTTAGAGCAAGACAGCTGCCGGCGTTTGCCAGGGTTCAGGCTTCTGGGGTTCCTCTCTTCCCAGGGCTGCATTTCTCTCTGGGCTTAGCTCCTGTTTCCTCCACAAGGTCAGCTGTAGACGATGAGGCGAACGGCTAGCTTCTCTTCTCCTGGGGCCTTCTTTCCAACATCAAAACTGCTTCTCAAAAGACTGCTTCTTTGCAAGTTTTTTTCCATACCCTGAGCCTAATAGAAATGTTCTATCTTCATTTTCTTATATTACTTGATAAAACATCCCTGCTCTCTTTGATACCTTTAGCATCATTTAGAATATTCTTTTCTTTTTGACACCATGGAGCAAAAGATTAAGGTTTCTGTGAAGAAAAAGAAATATTTCCTCATTTGTAGTCAGAGAGGCAAAGCTGGAGCAGCCCGTTGGCCTGGACAGCTCTAGAAAAGCAATGTGTTGGTTTGTAAACATCCTCTGATTTCCTAATATTTAGGCAAAATGTCAAGGTACTATGACCTAATTTATTTTTCTTTTCTTTTTAAAGAAGCTTTAGATCACATAAATGTTACATCAAAAATATAGGGGATTTTCATATACTCCATCCCCTTCCCCTCCCACACTTTCCCTCATTAACAACATCTTTCATTAGTGTGGTACATTTGTTACAGTTGATGAACACATATTGAAATATTGCTACTAAGCACGGTCTGTAGTTTACATTATAGTTTACACTCTGCACTACACAATTTTATAGGCTTTGACAAAATGTATAATGACCTGTATCCGTCACTGCAATGTCATGCAGGATAATTCCAATGTCCCCCAAATGCCCCGTATTTCACCTTATTCTTCCCTCTCCCTCCTTTTAGAACCTCTAGTGACTACTGGCTTTATATCAGTGTTACAAGTTCTTTCATTACTAGAATAACAATAGGTCTACCTTAGTCCATAGTTGCATTCCTACCTTATATTTGTTCGTTCCTCAATCTTGAGGATTTGGGGATGGTAATGCCCACTCTGCTTCCAATTGAGAGAGGGCTTAGATCCATGGGACAGATGGGTGGAACTGTCTTGCTTGCAGTTGTGGATACTCTCTGTTTTTAGGGATGGGTGTTGTCTATCCTTTTGTTAGTTGTCCTGTGTGAGTCCGATGGACTGGAGAGTAGGTGTTGGTTACAGCTCTGCCGAGATTCAGGGCTCAACTGGTATATGAACAGCCAGAAGATTTAAGTTTCTGGGACACATATTTAATGGGTATAGTGCTAATTATAGGTTCAAATAAGAGGCAGAAGAACCATTTGTATGAAAATTATAAATGAGTCTAACTCTGATACATTGGGGAGATAGGTTATCATATATTCCAAGGTAAGGCCCACGAACGGGGCTGATTTCCTGCCCTGCCTATAGTGTCTAGATGTCTCTAGAGCCCTCAGGAGCCCCCCTGCTTGAGGCACTGGTTACTGTGGTAGTCAGTGAGATCCTCCTGAGACGGGCATAAGTGTAACTAGAATGACCTCCACATTCACTTTGAAATTTCTTAGCCATAAAAACTCACTTGTATTTAATATTCCCCCCTTTTGGTCAAGGTCTTTTTCCAAATGCATCGTTAATTGGCGCTTTCATTTAATTTCTTAGCCAACACTACTGGAAATGAAAAGTTTTCCAGAACCTTGCTGCACTTGGAAATACTGGGAGTATCTGGGTTAAAAACACTTGATATTTAATTGGGCAAAACCATAATATTCACTGTCATCTGAACTTCCTCCCCAAACACCCCTAGAAAGGAAGTAGACAACTGAAGAGTTTCCTACAACAGGGATGAAGGAGCCATACTACTCCCAGGCATGTGGTTTGTGTGGCTCCATTCTCTCTCTGTTACTATGTGTAACCCCTGAAAGACAGCCCTCTCCCCCCACCCCTTCCAGCTCTCTCTCTTAGTTGGGAAGGAAGCTATATAGCCTGAAAGGCCCTAGCCCTAGACCCCATTTCCTTTGAATTTATAGCAAATATTTGGATGAGATGCAGCTCCATCAATAACATAGACTTAATGGTATTTAATTGGATCCATAGAGTCAAAAGACTTAAAAACCTGGAGGCTGGAGCAGTAACCCTTACACAGAATCCTCCTGTGGATAAGAGTCTTAGTTGATAGGATTGGAACACAGCAGGGCAGGGGTATAAACGGGGTGTGAGAGGACCAAAAGTGCCATCTATGGAAGAGGTGACTACCTGACAAGACCTCAGTTACTGGGAAACTCAGGTGTGTCCTGTCTGGGTGACCTCAGGGGTCACAGGTCCCTACATTCTGAAAGAAGGATACAGAGCCCTGGACTAAAACCTGGAGATTTTAACACTCCCAGAACAACCAGGAGTCTTCAATGTACTGACATTGGAAAATTACCCCAAATAGACTCACAGCAATATTTCCGCAATATAACAATATGACCCACAGTACCCAAATCTTGCCCAAAATTCCAGAGGACAAGGAGGGGAAAATCATTGGAGGTGAAGCAAAAGGTAGAAGGCCACTGTCCTCACGAGCCAGTGGGGATTCCATCTGACAGTTTCATTTCTATAATTCATCTACAATTCCCTGAGGGAAAAGCAGGGGGACAAGTCATCCAATAACAAAGTGGCAAGAGATTCATGTCAGTAAAGTGAGCCAATCTACTGCAGTAACATGGAACTTTGACCCACTTGCCCCAATTCACCACCACGGGACTTAAAGAATTTTGGATGTCTAATTTAAGTCCATGTAGACATTCCTGTTTCATGATTACACTGAAACATGTTTTCTGTTTTCACAATTAATCATACCACCACCACCAAAAAATGCATGAACATATATATTATTAATCCTCAATACCAGCCACGTTTCATTCTCTTCCCAACCAAGCTGGGTTTAAATTCTTCTTTTAAAAAACTCTTCTAGTTACTGCCTTACCATCGCCCAACCCTGATACACATAGCTTTAGCAAGTTTCGTCATCAGTAACACACAGGCTCCTCATCCAGCTTTACAGGGAGTACTTTGAAGCTGCCACAGGAAGCAGCTGTCCAAGGAGCCCTTCCAGTACTGAGGTGGGTTTGTTCCCTTAATCTGCTCTGACTTTGCAATCTTACGCTTAGTCCTAAGGACTGTGAGCTAGTTCATTTCCTCCGATCATTCGGCTTTGGAGCGTGGACTGAGATCTTTGTAGCTGACCTCACCTAGTAATTAATTTGCGCTGAAAGTCTCCAGATATCAGGAAACTGGGAGAAGTGTGAACATCACGTGAGTCCGGCTTCGTTCTTAGGTAAAAACGTTACCCACCTTCTCTTCACATGCAGGTCGCTGTGTCAGAAGCCACTGGGCTCCTCAAGAAGCCTCATTCTCAAAGGGTTGCTATCGTCACAACAGAAACTCATTTTATCTCATGAAATCAGACGCTGCACTTTTGTCAAAATCTAAACTGTAGGTAACTGGTTAGTAAAAACCTTTTTCCTGGGGGACGGATGTGGCTCAAACGGTTGAGTGTCCATCTCCCATATGGAGGGACCCGGGTTCAATACCCGGGGACCTCCCGGTTAAAAAACAACAACAACAACAACAACAAAAAAACCTTTTTCCTAGAAGAACATATTTGATCTTTAATTAATTTCTCTATTCCCTTGGGAAGCAGGAAAAAAGAGAGGAATATCAGCTGTTTCAGCTGTGTTACCAAGTAACACTGCTTATATTAACACCGATGCTTGATTACTAGAACTCAACGACCAGACATAATTTTTGAAGGGGCTATACATCCAAATATTCTTCCAAGCTGGGTAAATCTTCTGACTGGATAGATCCCTTGCAGGGATCCTGGCAGCTATGCCTATGGAGTCAAGAGAACAGTGTTCCTGTGATATGGGGATTATGGCCCCCCGGTGAGGACTCATCCCATTGCACCCAGGCTGCTATTTGGAAGCCAGAGACCCCATACTCAGGAATGCAATGTGTGCAGCTGCAAGGACTGCCACTGAAGAATGCCTGACAAGGCCCAGCTATCATTGTATCCTGAGTAAACTGCAGCCAAGAGGGACCAAATCTAAATGTCTAATTGAGCCTAAGAAGATCCCTTGAAAGGGGTGGCATAACCTAAGAGACAGGTGATGCTTTCAGGACAAAGCACCCAGACTTTGACAGAATTTCCAGGTACCCAATCTCAAGAGATGGAGTAGAAGCTTGGTGCATCATTTACCCAAGGGCTTCATTACTTGAGGGGATGGGTCAAGCAGGTAACTACTATCATCACTCACATACACTTAAGCACAGGACCAATGACTCCAGAATCTCTACCTGCAATTCTAACCCTAAGGAGAAGCTATTTGTATCCAGCTCACAACTGCTTACTTAGTGAAGCTCTCTACTCTCCATATTGAATACAGATGAGAGGTCACATCTGCCTTCTGACCCACTATTCAGTTGCCAACTGTATTTTGTTAGCATTTTTATCTCAAAACACTATCATCTTACTTTAAATAGATACCACATTCTGCCCAATATGAGCAGGTAAAGGGCATGATTTTGTTAGTCTCCAGAAGTCTTCACAATTACTATTGAGGACCAGGATTAGTTAATGGGTAGGAGAAAAAGTCTCCAACCAATGGCTGCAGGTAGAGAGAAGTACACCTTAACCCAGGGGTTCTTAACCAGGGGTCCCCTTGGGGGTCTGTGGAAAGATTTCAGGGGGTCCATGAGCTTGAATTGAAAAAAATCAACTTATTGTCTTTATTTCCTCTGACCTCTAACTGAAATCTGGCATTTCCTTCACTTAGGAATGTATGCAATAAATTACAGTAATATTCATTTCATATCACATTACAGTTGTTGCATATCAAAAAATTGCTTATGCTCCTCCATACTTTGAAATTACAATCGTTGCTAGAACTCAACACTACATCACATGTGATCACAATCCTGCTGTGTACGAGTTATTGTGAGATGTAGTTGGCCAACTATCTGGCAGCCCAAGTAGGTAACAGAAGGAGATCTTCCGATTGCTGTCTTTGATCTTTTGAAATACAGGGGCACCATCTTGCAAGGATGAATCACAGGGTCAGCACAACTTACAGACGTTGAAAACTTTACTCGGCACAGTTTTAGTCAATGTAACTATAATGAAAAATAAAAAGATACAAAGCAAAAAATATAACTTCATGACATAAAACACGCCCGAAATACATAACACATTCAAAATGTGCTGCATGATTATTAGCAGTTTCGACCAAGCCACTTGTGTTGAAAATTTATTAACCGTGATGTCAGCTGCAGTTTTACATAGCCAATCATATCAAAGAAACACAGTTCTGACATTATAATTAATAACCAAAACATGAAAAATGAAGATCGAAATTGTCTTATGTGACAAACACAAAGATGCTTGCAAATTTTATCTAGACAACATGGCCGCCTTTGTTGGGCAGAGAATATGCATGTACTTTTTCCACCAGCTCAAGAAACCTGCTTGTTACCTAATCTGTGCTGGCAACTCAACATCTAGCAGTGGTTCAGCTACCAAATGGTGAAGTCAAGCATTCTCACTTTGGTTGCCCAGTGATTACATTACATTCAAATATTTCTCTGTCTATAATTGTTTGTTAAACAAATAAATGAAAGTAGGTAAGTTGTTTTCATTGATTGTTAAAATTTTACAAAACTTGTCAGTTTAAATGAGAATTCATAACTTTTTGTAATGGATTTTTTATGAGTTTTGTAAATTCATACAAATAGACACACTGACTACCAGTATAAGTCAGGCACACCCACCATGAGTTTGTCCATCCATGCAATTAATGTTTATGTCTTTGAGTTGCTGATATTGTGGTGTATAGCCATCTGTGATCCTAGTGATGTCTGCAAATGTCCACATGCATTATACGTTTTTCTTTTGCTGGTAGGTTTCTAGGAAAGTTCTGAAATCCATGCAACTTTATGTGCAATTCCAGGAAGATGCTGTATTCCAGAAAGGACACAAATCCTGATCTACTGCTGTAATCCACATGTCTATCCGAGAGTTAAAAATCATTTATATGCATATTTATCAAAGAAATTACTTAAAAACCTTACAAAATACTGAGTGTTAAAAACTGTCAATTAAATTATATATTTTATTTTACAGACCCAATTTAAGTTGAAATGTTGAAGCAAAGGAAGTATGATGAAAGTTATGTACTATTTGGGTTTTGCTTGTATTAATGAACATGAGGGAACTAAAAAACCACAGTGTTTTCTGTGTGGAAAAATTCTTGCGAATGGAAGTATGAAGCCAGGAAAACTGAAAGACCACCTCATGTCTGTCTATGCTAAGAATGTATCTAAAGATTAAAGGTTTGTGTGTGTGTGTGCGAAAAAAGCTCAATTCAAAAAAGTAGGGATGCTTTCAAAACTTGGATTTGCCATTTCACGAAAGCCTCTGCTTGCAGCATCCTATAAAATTGCTTACCAGATTACCAAGCAAAAGAAGCCACACACTATTGGAGAAACTTTAGTAAAGCCATGTACACGGGAAATGGTCAAATTGGTGTGTGGACTGCAACAGAGGAAGAAACTGGAAGTGGTTTCCTTGTCAAATGATGTAATACATTCTAGAATAGTTGATATGTCTTTTAATATTTTAAAACAGGTCATCGAGGAATTGGCAGGCTCACATTCCCCTTCAGTACGCAATTGGATGAAACTACAGATATCTCTCAGTATAGCCAGCTCCTTGTTTTTGTTCACCATGTGCAAGCTGATGCCATCAAAGAAGAATTCTTATTTTGTGAGTCTCTTTTGGAAACGTTTTCAAAATGGTAAAAAGTTTTTTCCACAAACAAAACTTTGATTGGAAAGGAAAACTTCATTCTCTTTGCGCTTATGGAGCTCCCGTGATACTTTGTAATACATCTGGTTTTGCTACTTTAGTAAAAAGAGAAGCTCCTCAAGTCATCGTCGTACATTGCTCTTTACACAGACATGCACTAGCAATGAAGACACTTCCAATAACCCTGAACGAAATTTTGTCAACAGCCATAAAAGTTATGAACTTTATAAAAAAAAAAAGTTCTCTGAATCATCACATTTTTAAAAGATTTTGTCCATTAATGGGAGCAGAATATGAAGTCCTTTTCTACCACACAGAAGTGCCCTGGCTTTCAAGAGGACAAGTCTTGAAGCACTTATTTGAAATTAGGGCAAAAGTTTCACTTTTTCTGAAAGAAAAAGAAAACCCACTCTTAGAACATTTTGAAAGAAAGTATTTTATCCATGAGTTGCCCCACCTGGCAGATATTTTTCACCATATGAGTGAGATAAATCGTCCCCTTCAAGGTCACAAAAATGCCCATTTTGGATTCAACTGAAATATTACAAGCTTTCTTGGCTAAGTTACCAACATGGAAGAAGAGAATAGAGGCTGACATTCTTGCAAACTTTCCAAAGTTGGAGGAAGTGCTTTACCAAGATGGAGTTGAAGTACAAAATACAAAGACTGAAGCTCAAGAAAATCTCTGTCTTATCACCAGCTGGTTAAAAAAAAACAAGAAACAGACATCCCAGGGAGTAAATCCCAGAGTTAATATTTTAAAATATTAAAATGTACAGTGTACAGCAAAAGAATACAAGACAAATAAAGAAACTGGAAATGATGCCCCATCCAAAGGAAGAGGGTAAAAATACAGAAAACACCAACAAAGAAAATAAGAATGTGGACACACTGAAAAAATCCTTTTAAAATATGATCTTAAAAATGCTAAGTAGATGAAGAAAAGTACAGAGAAGTAACTATAGGATATCAGGAAAATAATGAATGAATAATGTAAGAGTCTAAGTAAAGAGAGAGAAATTTTAGAAAGGAACCACACAGAACTACTAGAGTTGAAGGCCACAATAACTGAAATGAAAAATGCCAAGGAGGGTTTCAAGAGCAGATTGGAACTGGAAGAAGAAAGAACCAGCAAACGTGAAGACAAGACACTTGAAATGAGCCAGGTTGAGGAGCAGGAAGAAAAAAGAAATATTAAAGGTGGAAATAGCCTAAGACAGCTATGGGACACAATCACACACACCAATATATGTGTTATGGGAGTTCCAGAAGGAAAAGAAAGAGAAGGAGCAGAAGGAATATTCAAATAAATAATGACAGAGAACTTTCCACACTTAGCAAAAGATGTGAATATTCACATCTAAGAAGCTCAGAAAACACCAAACAGGATAAACATCAAGAAAAATACACCCTGTCATATATTGATTATACTATCAAATGCAAAGGACAACAAGAGAGTTCTGAAAGCTGCAAGAGAAAAGCAACATGTTACATAAATGGGAGTCCCAATAACATTGAATGCTGATTTCTCATCAGAAACCATGGAAGCAAGAAAGCAGGGGGTTGAAGTAAAGTGCTGAAGGAAAATGCCTGCCAGCCAGGAATGTTATATCTGGTGAGACTGTTTCAAAAATGAGGAAAAGATCAAGACATTCTCAGATAAACAAAAGTTGAGAGAACACATTACCACTAGCAATGCTAAAGGGAATTCTTCAGACTGAAATGAAAGGATACTAGACAGTGGTTCAAAATAGCATAAAGAAATAAAGACCTGCAGTAAAGGTAATTAGGATTATTGCATTGTATTGTTTGGTATGTAACTCCACTTCTTACTCCCTATAGGTACTAAAATGCAAACTCATGAAAAATGATGATAAACCTATGTTTTGTTTTTTTTTTTTTTTTTAATATAAAACTATTTATTGACCACTGTTCACCAGTATTTACAGTAAAGTAAACAATATACAGTTGGATAACTTTCTGATTACTTGAAGTTATTGTTTTTCCTGGCTTCTGCTGAACCAGCTATCCAAATACTGAAGATTGAGCCTACATGTAAGGAATGCGTTGGGGGTAAAGAAAAAACATGCAGGTCAATAGTTTATATCACAAAAGTCTGTTTACCCATTTATGCCAACAGGTCCTAAACCATAGCATTTAACCATCTGACTAATTTCTATATGCAAATACAGCACAGGGATTTCAACTTTCCATAAAGAAATGGCTCTCTAGAAGCAACCTTTAAATGCTCATTTAACTAAGCCTTACTTGGCTAATGAAAACACAACAGTATTTACCTTGTTTTCTCATCTGGGTTGGGAGATTGTTGATGGTGGCAGATTTTCCTCTCAGAATTCTGAAAATATTTTGTATTATATGACTATAGATACAGACAATGGGTTTTGATCTGGCTGCTTTAAACTACGTTTTTTTTTGTTTGTTTGTTTTGTTTTTTAAGGCTGTACCAGGGATTGAACCTAGGACCTTATACATGGGAAACAGGAGCTCAAACTACTGAGCTACACCCGTTCCCTAAATGATCTGTATTATTTAAATTGTCCAATTTATTAATGAATCAACTATTTGATTTGAAAGTTTATGAATTCAGGAAAATTTTCAGTTTAACTTGAAGGGATTTTTTGGTTTGCTAAGAATGATGGCATCCCAGAAGCAACATGGACTTACCTATGGTTGTGAAATGCCATTTTTATTTTGAATGGTTTTTTGGTGAAGTTAAAAAAAAATAAAAATAAAAAAAATAAAAATAAAAAATACATATGTATTTATATACACACACAAAAAAAAAAAAACCCAAAAAATCTCCAGAATGGTCCTTGGGCATATATGGGTTAAACACAAATTCTAATTCAGTAATGACTGGAAATTTTTTCCCACATTTATAAAAGCTGTTCTCTAATGCAGAGGAAATAATATACCATGGTATCAAACATTCTTTTCTGATAAATGAAGCAACTACAGAAAGCTTTCATTTGTGCAAAGTAACCAGTGATATTGATGCAAAAAAACCCCAAAAAACAAAAAAAACACACAACAAAAACCAAAGCCCCCCCAAACCCTAACTCCCCCAATACTTCTACTTCAAAACAAACATATCAAACTTGATTTCCATTAGAATGTAGTTATTTTTCACACTAATAAATCAAAAAACCAAGACCTAGATTTTATATATATATAAATATATATATAAAGTAACAATGCAAACAATTATTGAGCTTCATCTTCTGGGCAAGAATGCCAAGTTAGTCTCTCTTCATAAAAAGCAATTACAATCTGAGGACACTTCATGTCTGCCTCTTTTGCCAGCACCAGGTCTGCCTCATCTGAATCTTTCCATTTCATAAGAAACATTAGCTCTCCACTGCTGTCTGTGGCACCAATTATGCGTTCAGGATCAAGACCTCTAGCAAAGCCTCTTGGTTTGTCAGCAGCATCTCTCTTCTTCTTTGATTTGCTGTCATCAGATTCACTGTCAGATAAAGATTTTCTTTTTGTACCATCCTTTTCTTTACTAGCTTTTTGAGAATTAAGAAATGCTTCAATTAACTCTGGGCAATCTAAATTTTCTTCAGGCTCCCAAGTATTGTCAGCATCTGTAAATCCCTTCCACTTTAGGAAATACTCCACTTTCCCATTCACTACACGACGATCCAATACTTTTTCCACCACAAATTCTTCAGGTTCTGCCTCTTCAACTTTTTTACTCTTTCCATTCTGCTTCTTTCCCATTTTTTGCAATGTAGTTTTATTGGAGGCCATTTTTTATTGCCGACTTGAAGAGCTATTATTCACCGCCTCCGTGCTGCTCCAGGTCCCGGGTCTGCGGCATCTCCGGCCTTGCGCGCCTCCAGCTCAAGCCACATCCGAGGGGGAGGGGGCAGGGGAGCTGCGCACGGGGCCGCCGGGGGGAGGGGCCCCTAAACCTATGTTTTTTTGACACACAATGTGCAAAGATATAAGTGGTAACAAGTACAAAAAATGGTGGAAGGAAAGAGGGGTATAGGTAAAGCATATGTGCATGCTATTGAAGCTAAGCTGGCATCAAACCAAATATAATTGTTATATAATTAGGATGTTAAATTTTAACCCCAAGGTAAGCACAAGAAAAGCAGATGAAAAATATATCCAGATAGAAATGAGAAGGCACTCTATATGATACAACCAAAAAGGCAAGTAAATATAAAGTAGGCTTTAATGGAAGTTAGAACTAAAAAGTTATAAGACGTACAAAGACCCAAAGAAAGACTCATATTATCAGTAGTAACTTTAAATGTAAATGGATTAAACTCTCCAGTCAAAAGGCAGAGATTGGCAGAATGTATAAAAAAGTATAACCCAACTATATGCTGTCTGTAAAAGACTCATCTTAAAGTCAAAGATACAAGCAGAATGATGGTGAAAGGATGGAAAAAATATATTCCATGCAAGCAAAAGAGAACTGGGAATGGCTACTCTAATGTTGGATAAAATCTACTTCCAGTGAAAAACAATTATGAGGGACAAAGATAGTTGTTGCATACTAATAAAGGGGACAATTCAAAGGAAGATGTAACAATTATAAATATATATGCACCTAACAGCAGAGCCCTAAAATATATGAAGCAAGTACTGACAGATTTGAAGGAAGAAATTGACAGCTCCACATTAATAATTGGAGACTTTAACATACTACTTTCTATTAATGGATAGAACATCTAGTCAGAAGATCAAAAAATAAGTACAGGACTTGCATGATATACTGAATTAACTAGTACTAACAGACATTTATAGAACACTGTACCCAACAAAAACAGAATATACATTCTTCTCAAGTGCACATGGATCACTCTTCAGGGTAGACCATACGTTGGGTAACAAAACAAGCCTCAATAAGTTCAAAAATATTGAAATCATGCAATGTATATTCTCTAACCACAATGGAATGAAGCTAGAAATCAGTAACAGAGGGAGAAAGGTAAAATTCACAAATTTGTAGAAATTAAACAGCATACTGTTAAGCAACCAGTGGGTTAAAGAGGAAATCAGAAGTAAAATTAGGAAATACCTTGTGGTGAATGACAATGAAAATACAACATACCAAAACTCATGGAATTCAGTAAATGCAGTGGTGAGAGGGAAATTTATAGCTCTGCTTCCCATTTACAAGGTCCTGGGTTCAATCCTAGGTAATTACTGGATAAAAAAAAAGTGTAAAGGGGGGCATTACTACTGGCCCTGATGAAATAAAGAGGACTGCAAGTGGATACTATGAACAACTGTATGCCAATAAAATAGATAACCTAGATGAAATGGAAAAATTCTTGGAAACACACAACTACCTACATTGACTCAAGAAGAACTAGGAGTTCTCAACAAACCAATTACTAGTAAAGAGATTTAATCAGTAATCAAAAACCTCCCAACAATGAAAAGCCCAGGATCAGATGACTTCACAGGGATATTCTATGAAACATTCCAAGAAGAACTCACTCCAATTGTGCACAAACTCTTCCAAAAACTTGAAGAGGAAGGAACACTTCCTAACTCATTCTATGAGGTCATAATCACCCTTATATCAAAGCTGGATAAACACAAGAAAATAAAACTACAGACCAATATCTTTTATGAATAAAGATGCAAAAATCCTCAACAAAATACTAGCAAACCAAATCCAACAGCATATTAAAAGAATTATAAACCATGATCAAGTGTGATTTATCCCTGGTATGCAAGGTGGTTCAACATTAAACAGTCTATTAATGTAATACACCACATTAACAGCATGAAGGAAAAAAAACATGATCATCTCAATCGATGCAGAAAAGGTATTTGACAAAATACAGCACCCTTTTTTGAATAAAACACTTAGAACACTAGGAATAGAAAGAAACTTCCTCAAAATGACAAAAGATATATATGAAAATTCCACAGCTAACATCCTTACTTAATGGGCGAAAGACTGAAAACTCTCTAAGGTCTGGAACGAGACAAGGATGCCCACTGTCACCACTGTTATTTAACATCATACTAGAAGTTCTTGCTAGAGCTATTAGGCAAGAAAAAGAAATAAAAAGCATCCAAATTAGAAAGGAATAAGTAAAATTTTCCCTATTTGCAAATGATATGATAATATACAAAAAAAAATCCTGAAAAATCCAGAACAAACTTCCTCAAGCTAATTCAGTAAATTGGCAAGGTACAATATCAACACCCAAAATCAGTAGTATTTCTATACACAGGCAATGAACAATAAGAAGAAATCAAGAAAAAATTCCATTCATAATAGCAACTAAAAGCATCAAACATCTAGGAATAATTCTAACCAAGAATGTAAAGGACTTGTACCTAGAAAACTATAAAACATTGTTAAAGGAAATTAAAGAAGACCTAAATAAATAGAAGGATATTCTGTGTTCACGGATTGGAAGACTAAATATCATTAAGATGTCAATACTATGTGTTTTAGTTTGCTAAAAGTTCCTAGGAACAATATACCAAAATGTGTTGGATTTTATAGTAGGGATTTATTAGGTTAAAAGCTTATAGTTCCAAGGCTGGGGAAAATATCCAAATCCAGGCATCAGGCAAAGCTCTCTCCCAAAGGTGGGCTGCTGGCGATCCTGGACTCCTGCCACATGGTAAGGCACAATGGTGGCTCTGCTGATCTCTGGCTTCTCCTCCAGAATCACTCTCTCCCCAAGCTCAGCTATGGGTGATCAGGCTCATGGCAAGGCTTAATGGCAGCAGTGACTCATCTCATCTCTCCACTCTCCTCCAGGCCTCCGCTTTAGGCTGTTCCGTCTGTGGTTTTTCTCTCTCCCAGGTTCAAATGCAGTAAGTTTTAAGACCCACCCTGGCCTATACTGTACTAGAGAAATCTAATCAAATAGCCCTTAACTGATCTTAAACAATCAAAGGTTCATAATAGGTTCCATTTAAGAACATAATTTTCTGGGGTCCACATAAAAAACCCAAGTATAGAACCACTATATGACCTGGCAGTCCCATTACTAGGTATATACCCAAAAGAATTGAAATCAGGGAATGGAACAGATAGTTGCACATGGATGTTCACAGGGGCATTATTCACAATTGCCAAAAAGATGGAAGCAACCCAAGTATCCACCAACCAATGAAAAGATAAATAATATGTGGTATATATATATGCAATAGAATATTATTCATATGGATCAGATTCCTGATCCATATGACAACCTGGATGAACCTTGAAGACATCATGTTGAGTAAAATAAGTCAGACTCAAAAGGATGAATATTATGTGACCTCACTATTTGAAACAATTAGAATAAGAAAACTCATAGAGTCAGAATCTAGAATATAGATTATAGAGGACAGGGTGGGGATGGGAAATGGGAAGTTAAGGCTTAAAATGGACAGGGTTCCTATTTGGAATGATGGAAATGTTTTGGTAATGGATGGTGGCGATGGTAGGACAATATTGTGAACACAACAGCACTGGAATAGATATGTGAATATGTGAATATGATTAAAAGGGGAAATGTTATATTGTATATATGATAAAAGAGTAAAACAATTTAAAAACATGCTACATAGTGTTTTAATAACTACACTACACAGTGCCCTAAGTTAAATCATGGGTTGTAATTAATAGTACAATTTTTTAAAAGTGCTATCATTAATTGTAACAAATGTTTCGCACCAATGCAAGGTGTCAGTGGGGGTGCGGTATATGGGACTCTTGTATTTTATGCACGACTCTTCTATAAACCCACAACTTCTTTAATAAAGAAAAAAAAAAAGAGTGGAGAGAAGATCCTATCAAACCTCCAGGAAATATTGGTCTGTACTCTTGGAAACCATAAGCAATCAGGACTGATAAAGACTGTGCCACATTGTTCCTCCACAGTTAAAAAGTCTTATAATTACAGGGACTTTAACCTACCACCAGGACAGAAAGGCACGTGGACATAAAAATGATGATAAACCTATGTTTTTGGACACACAATGTGCATCTGGCAGCCTTAGTAATGCGTTTTGTGCAGCTGGGACTACACAGAACATCAGAATGCCTATTCCAATTTATATACCATCATCAGCGAAACTAAAGGTATAAATAATGGTTTAGTTTGAAAAGTCATCAATAACCAATTAGTGCAAGCTTAGTGGTTAGACACCTTACCCATTCCGCATCTCACCTCCTCCCTGGGGTAAACTCAGGGCACAACGGGCTCATTTTCTGTGGCTCATTCTCTCCAGCTGCGGCTCGCAGGGGGGGAAATACACAAAAGTGAATGTCTGTTCCCAGCGTGAGGGCGCGGCAGCCCAAGGATAACAACGCCAGACATTACACTGGAAGGAGGGGACGGGGGTGGGGAGGGGGAGGGGACGGGGTGGGGAGGGGGAGGGGACGGGGGCGGGGAGGGGGAGGGGAAGAAGGAGCAACGCCGGGCCGAGCATTTGCTCCCTTCAGGTGTACTGGACAGCATCTGCTGCAGTTTCCACCATCCCTCTGGCTCTGACTCGCTCAGGAGCCTCGGGGGCCGGGGGGCCAGGGAGCCGGGGAGTCAGGTGGGCCGAGGCCCGCCCCGGCCACACGGCCGCAAAGACACGGGTTGACCCTGGAGAGCCTTGCCCCCCGGCCTGCCAAGGCAGCGGGGCCACCCCGGTGGCCGCAGGCGCCAAGGCTGTAGTTCCGGGGCCCAGAGGAGCCCGAGTCCTCGCCGGCAATTCCCGGACATCTGGACTCCCGCCAGAAAGGCGAAGCTTGGAACTCTCCTGGGCACTTCCGGACAACACCTAGGCTTGCCAGGGTGTCGTCATTCAATGTAGCGAGTTCCCGGAACCCTGGACCCCAGAGCCCCTGGCACCCTCCCCCTTTGAGAAGGCTGAGGCGCTTCCCCTTTTGCACCACCTCAGGCCTACCTCCGTGGGACCACCTCTGCCATCAGACATTCCCCTAGACCACCCCTTTCATTCAGCACGATATCCAGAGCTTCAGTGTCGCCTCCTGGGCCACACCGGTGGGGAGGGCACACTTGGCTGAGTGGCCTCATTGTATTGACCTGGGCTCTGCTAACAGGACCTTCCTCAACCAGGAGAGCATGGGTCACAGCGCTACTCCCAGCCCCCAGCTCCAGGGAAAGGAGGTACCCCTGTTGGTCTTAAGCAGCTAGGGGTCCATCCTGCTTCTGAAAGCACTGAGGTGGATGAGGAAGAAGACAGAGGATGAGTAGGAGGGAAGCTCTAACAGCCAGCTAAGGGAGAAGTGCCTTTTTCCTGGAGGGACGGCTGTCCCATTGACCCCCAGACCACAGCAGTGCCCCCTGGCATGCCTCCTTTGACCTCAGGGCTTCCCGCTCTGATGGATGTGCTGAGGTTACAGTTTAGGGAAACCAACGCCTTTGGTGGGCTTCAACAACTTTGGGTGACATCTCAGCCCCCCGCTTGGGGCATTTGTTCTCAGAAGAATCTCACCTTTCCCTACTCCTCTTATGGCTGGCACTCACTAAGGGTGGTAAAAAGCTAGCTCACTTGGTGTGAAGGTAGCTTGATCCTGTAGGGTGCTAGGGCACAGCAGAGCAGAGCAGATCAGAAGACCGAAGATCCTTTTCAAACTCTGCACTGCTGGCAATGGAGTTCTCATGTATGCCACTACAGTGATGAGCCTTGGAGACATGTTGAGTGAACTCAGTCAGTCACTTAGGATGAATTATTGTATGATTTCTTTATATGAAATCGCTCTAATATGCAGATTCATAGAGACCAAAAATAGACTATTGGATACCAGGGGAGGAGGGGATGGGGAACGGTGAATTAATGTATAATGGGTGTAGGGTTTCAGTTTGGCATGATGGGAAATTCTGAGGGTGGTGAAGGTAGGGCAACTTTGCAAATGGGATTAATCCCACTGGATGGTGTGCTCATGGGTGGTTGATATGGGAATTTTTATGTTGTTCACATTTCCACAATTAAATTTTTTAAAAGCAAGTAAAGTGACGGTGACAATTAAAGGCAATCCTTGATCCTGGACTGGAACTAATAATGGAGGTGCAAAGGTCAAAAAGGACATTATTGGGACATATGAAAAAACTGAACATAGATTGTAACCTTTATATCAATGCTAGATTGCATGAACTTGGTAGCTCTGCTTTTCAGGTAGCTACATGGGTGAACGCCTTTGTGCTCAGGAAATGTACGTGGAAGTATTAAATGTTAGAAAATAGAGTGACGATGCATGGATGGATAGACAGAATGATAGGGCAAATGTGGCCAAATCTTAAAATTTGGTGAATCCGGGTACCTGGGTGCACAGCATGTTGCAGTTCTCTATATGAGATTTGTATTTTTCGCAACTCCTGTAAGTTTGAAATTATTTCAAAATTAAAAGTTTAAGAATCAGCAAAACAAAACAACAACAGCAAAAAGTGACTTGAGTCTGGGGCCAGAAGCTTACGTGAGGCAAGGCCTATCGTAGCCCCCTAGCTCAGAAAGTGAGTCCATTGCAGGGTTTGATGAGGTGGAGAGAGCTCTGGACTGGGAACCAGGAGTCACAGATTCTGGCCTTGGCTCCTGCATTTAGTGGCTCTGTGTTTTTTTAATTAATTATTCAAACCTTTGAGCTTTGGGTTCCTCATTTTTAAAATGAGAACCTGGGCTATAAGATTTCTCTAAGGCCCCTAATTCCAGCTATTAAATTCCACGAGTCTTTGAAATTTCATCACCACACCTGATTAGGGTTCAATTTCACCCCCATTTGTAAAAATAAATGAAAAATAGAGAGTGATGATGAACTTACCCTACTCATTATTTGAAAAATGAGGGATTAGGAAGACAGAGGGATTATCCGGAGGAACATAACTTTGGATGCTGGGTCCCTACACCATATACTTTATGAAATGGAACACCTTGTTTGAGGAATGGACATTTTTTATAGCCATGCCAGGGCTAAGCTCCCACATGTAACAGACTGGCACAAGATCTTGGCTGTGGTCCATTGTAACCCCACCCCTGCCCCAGGTCTTGCTGAGACAACTGCCTTGCCTTTCCTCCCTGCCATCTGGTCAACCTGTGCCCCACTCTCCTGACTCTCCACCCCACAGTTACACCTTTTGTTCTGTTGGCTGTATTCTTTGTCTTCTGGGCAGGCAAATACGCATTTTTTGCCAAGAACCCCAGAAATAATATCATAGGGAGTGGGTAACGTGTCAACCGAGCCTCTGGGGACGTAGAGACAGATTTAGCTCTCACCATAATTCATCTCGTGCCTTCTGGGTGTCAACCCTTAAATGGAGCTTTAAATAAATTGTCTCACACCACCCTGGGGTACAGTCATGAATTTAAGACTGATATTTGAAAATAACCTTTGGGGATAGTTAACCCAGTAGTTTCCTAACTTACTTTTAAAATGGAGCTTTTTTTTTTCTTTTTCAAGCCAAACCTTATGTGGACACACATACACACAATTGCACACAACCTCACTCACTCATGTACTTACATTCGAGTTGTAGGTAATCTGCTCCAAAATTACTCACACTTTACTAATAGCGAAGTGCCTCAGTGGAAACTAATTGTCTCCTCTCTGCAGGGTGTTCCTGATCATTTCAAGTGGTGGAGTATGACGGAGGCTGACATTCTCCCTTTTTCTTCTGGATCTTGTGTTTATTTGTGACACATGGAGTTGTTGCAACAAATTCTCTGTCAGCCTGAGGATGAAGCCACACAGTACATGGCAATGTGAAGAGAGAAAAAAAATGACTCCTTGATGATTCTTTCAAGCCACTGAAACAAGCATCAGTGAAGTCCCACATTACTGCTGGACCTAAAATTATGGACAATAAATTTCCTTCCCTGTTTAAGCCATTTTGGCATGAATCCCAGGTCATCCATCCTGGGGAAGACCCTGCTTGGCAACCTGCTCCCGAAGCTGCTAACCCTCGTGTCAGCCCTTGAGGCGCCTTTGAACAACGCTAGAGTCAAAGAAGCAAAGTTTGAAAACTGCTGAAAGATCCCAAATCTTATCTTTATAATTATAACAAAAGGGAAAATATTGTTTGTAAGAATCCATGGGCTAACTGACTGGATATCATCTTCAGTAAGGATATTACAGAAAGGAAAAATTCTGTTGACTGGCCCTCATTTTCTCCATCCTGTGATTACCATGTGCACGGATACTGATGGAGACCTACAAAGTCATTTAGTTGTGGGCATTTTTGCTTCGTTTATCTGTATAGGTAATAGGTTATTTTGTACATTTTATTTTTACTACTCATATCTGATTTAATTTTATTGTGATCAGATAATATGGACTGTATTCCAATTATTTCAAATGATTTGAGATTTCTTTGTGATTTGGTACCTGGTCAAATATTTCATTCTATATGAAAAAGTAATTTTTAGAGTATTTTAATTGTACTATAACATTTTTATACTTTATTAATGTGTATAATTTTGAGAGGTAAATTAAAATCACTGAATGAGTCTTGAAAGTGGTCTGCAGTGGCAAAATGCCTAGTTTTTTTTCTTAGTATAATGAGGACTTAATATATTCAAAATTTTAAATGAGTTCATCTATTCAACAATATTGGTCAAGCCTTTTTACTGTGTGGTCAAGTCTCTCAGGTAGTGATACTACAAAATGAACAAGAAAATTCTCCTGCCCACAGGGATCATTGCAGGAAGGAAAACGAATTCATGAACAGAATACTAAAATAGAGTATGCTGATTTCAGAAAGGTAGAGAGCAAGTGACTATGGAGAGAAGGCATTAGGAACACATGGGAAATGGGAGCCTTTTATCATTTTACCACCTGGGAGGAATAAAAGGGGTTGGGGTGGCCTCTGAAAGATGGTGACACTGATTTGAATCCAAAAGCAGGAACAGGAAGAGATTCATGACCAGTAGCACTTTGAGGAATGAGGGAGAGAAGTGACACTGCAGAGGAGAGCAAAATACCTCTGCTTTACTGCCTTTAGAAAACTGTTTTAATATAAGAATAACTTCAGAGTTATGAAGGAAGAGACATTAAGAGAATGAAAAGACAAGCCACCTACTGCAAGAAAATATTTGCAAAATACACATCTGATAAAGAACTTTAAAAATTCAATAGCAAGAAAACAAACAGCCCGATTAAGACTTAAACAAAAGTTCTGAACAGACACCTCACCAAAGAAAATATACAGATGGAAAATAAGCACATGAAAAGATGTTCGTCATATGTCATTAGGGAATTGCAACTAAAACAGCAGTGAGTTACTACTACACACCTATTAGAATGGCTAAACTATATATCTTTTTAAAAAACTGACAATACCAAATGCTGACAAGGATGTGGAGCAACAGGAAATCTCATTCATTGCTGGTGGGAATGCAAAATGGTTCATTTACTTTGGAAGACATTTTGGCCTATTCTTACAAAGCTAAACATAGTCTTACCATATGACCCAGCAATTGCACTCTTAGGTATCTACTCAACTGTACTGAAAATGTATGTCCAAACCAAAACCTGCACACAAAAGTTTATAGCAGCCTTATTCAAAATTACCAAAAATGGATGCAACCAAGATGTCCTTCAATAGGTGAATAGATAAACAAATGGATACATCTATACAATGGTGTATTATTCAGTGATAAAAATAAACAAGCTATCAAGTCACAAAAAGACATGGAGGAAAATTAAATGCATATTGCTAGGTGAAAGAAATCAGTCTGTAAAGGTCACATACTGTATGGTTCCAATTATATGCTATTCTATGAAAGACAAAACTATAGAGACAAAAAAATATCAGTTGCCATGGGTTCTGGGGGAGGAGAGGTGAGATAAATAGGTGAGCACAAGGGATTTTTAGGGCAGTGAAACTATTCTGTATTTCCCATAATAGTGGATACATAACCTAATGCATTTTTCAACACCTATGAAGCTGTACAATTAAAAGAGTGAACCTTAATATAAACTATGGGCTTTAGTTAGTAATAATGCATCAGTATTGGTCCATTACTTGTAACAAATGTACCACACTAATGCAAAAGGTTAGTATATGGGAAACTGTGTTTGGGGGAGAAAAAGTATATGGGAGCTCTGTATTTTCTACTCAGTTTTTCTGTGTATATAAAGCTTTTTAAAAACTAAAATCTAGTAATTAAAACTACCACTGTTTATTCTAAAAAAAAAGAGAGTCAGAGTTAGCTTGGAGAAAGGTAGATGAGAAACATTACAAAAGAAGGATGTGTCAGCAAAGCAGGAGTTGAGAAAGAGCAGTGCATGGGGTGATAAGGTGGATGGGTGAAGGGGGCTTGTGTGGAGGTGTAGGGATGGGTAGATAGGGAGGGACTCTGAGCAGCAATTTTATGTGCCTGGACCATAAAATATGAGTCAGAGAGTCTCGAGCAATGAAGCTGGAGAGGCAGGGAGAGACCAATGCACAGAGGCTCTCGTATGTCAGGTTGAAAGAATGGATCTATCCAGTCAGTAATGAGGAGCTGTTGAGGGTTTTAACATTTGTCCTCTGAAATAGGGTTGAAAATGCCTACATGCTGCTGTACAAGTCATATCAGATCACATACGTGAAAGTGCCTTCAAATGCAACCAGTGTCTTCTCTGTGAATCTCAGTGTCCTGGTCTTTCAAGGAAGGAACATAAAGTTCTGACACTTCTGTCTTCTCACACTGTGTCAGTGACTGATAATGTCCACAAAATTTAGAGACCTGTTATAAGTCACTTTTAGGATGAAACCAATAATAATCGGAGGTGGCCTGCTCTGGGAACTGGCTGGACAATTGTGTTGTTAAGGAGACATAGGAAATACCTGGACTGAAGCAAAACTCCAGACAGTGAAATATTAAGTATGGAATTGACTCACTAGCCAACTGTCTGAAATAACAGCCCAGAAGGAAAATGGCAGAGCATGTGTAAAATCTTGAACAACAAAAAAAATCCCCCCAAAATTACAAAAAGCCAGACTGTGCATCTATCCTGAAAGAGTTATTGTATTCAACACGGTCAAAGTTGAGTTTCATAAATATACCTGCAAACACAAAGGACAATTCATCTGGCTATAAGAGTAAACAATTAGGCACATCTCACTCTGCAGCACACTCACGGTCCATGCCTTGGACCATGTACCTTTCTCATTTTCTTGTTTCTTAATAAACTCTTTACTCCCTTGCCTACCTTATGGCATGTCCTTAAATTTTTTTATGTGACATTAGCCAAGAACCTACAAGCCCAGAACCCAGAGCCATCTGGTAACATTATTTGGCGAGCCGAGACAGGAGACGGGAGGTAAGTAGCACTCCCTGACACCTGATGAAGACTGGAACTTGTAAATCAGATTTGGAGTTTGCCTGTTACAAATTGGATAATGGTGAAAGATCATATGCAGAGGGATATTGAACATGTTAAAAGCCTTGGTAAATTTCATTTTAGCTAACCAATAGCATAAAAGAACTCAAGGAAGAAGCTGTTTCCCATCAACTTTGGGAGGATGCAGCCTCTGAAGGCTCCCAGCCTTTCTCACTCTCATGGTCCAAATCAACACATTATTAGTCATGCAGGGATTTCAACCATTCCAACCAGGGTGCTGGCCCATCTTCCCTCAACTGCAGTAGAATAGCCAGAGAGTATTCTATTCTTCTAACCAGCAGGAAGTAGCTACAGAAGAATGACCATTACGCTTCAGCACCCCCTTAAGAATAAAGGTGTAAACTCTCTGAGGGTAAAGTTGAAGCATTTTAGCATAGTGAAAGGGGGAAGGCAGCTAAGGCCCGGCAGAGAACATGGCCACAGACAACACCCGAAACCTGAGAAGAAGGCTGCCAGAAAGATTCTGTGAGACCCCGACCATGAGAATCTCATTTGGAATGAGAATCCTATTCGGGATCAAGGGAAAACCCCGGATACCCTCAAAAGGCCTTACCTTTGGCCCCTGAGAACTGACAGGCGGGGCAACCAATCAGAATATCAAACAGCTGGGGCCCCTCCCCCAACATTTTGAAGGGGCAGGAGGAAAGAATTTAAATAGGCATGATCTGGGCCTTTTTAAAGTCTTACTCTGCAGCACACCTGCAGTCCATGCC
Organism: Tolypeutes matacus; assembly: GCA_026826555.1. Lineage (NCBI taxonomy): Eukaryota > Metazoa > Chordata > Mammalia > Cingulata > Chlamyphoridae > Tolypeutes > Tolypeutes matacus. The sequence goes on along the minus strand of JAKSZT010054489.1, from coordinate 27,897,763 downwards.
TTGAACCATGTATTTTTCTTAATAAACTCTTTACTCCCTTGCCTACCCTAAAAAAAATAAAAATAAAAAAAGAGTGAATAATTATCAACATTTATGGAATGCCTTCTATGTGCCAGGCTCTTTGCTATAATTTTTCCCATTTTTATAGAGAGTTTAACGAATTTGCTCAATACTAACCAAAGAAGAGCTGAGTCAGGGTTGGAACCACAGAATGGTATATGACACCATAGTCCATGTTCTGAGTTAGTGTACCACAGTGCCCCATCCTCAAAAGATGAAAAATATCCCTTCAATTATATGTAGCATCTTAATTAATTCCAGGAAGATTTTAAATTTTCTTGTGTGAAATATTGTGAGAACAATTTAGGGGACAATGTCCCCCAGTTCTGTTTTTGCCACACACTGGCTCTGGGAAAGTTACAGAAACTCCATCAACTTCAGGCACATCAGTTCATTGAGTCTTTATTTGAATGAAATGATAACATCAATAAAATGTGTAGCAGCCAACACATCATAGATCCTCAGTTCATGCTTGATTAGCTTTCAACATTCTGTGACTTGGTCTCCTAAATGGATTTTCCCAGCATGAGAGAATGAGCTGATGATTTTTTTCAGCTATATCTCACCACGGAAATGAATAGATTGGTACTTGATTTGATCTCGTTAGTTTGGTAAATATGAATCATTCCTGAAGAATGAGATGATCTCTGGGAGAACTTCTGTGTTCTGTTCTGCAGATCTATGAAGCTGTGGAGCAGAGTTTGAGTTCATTAATCTCACGAAGGCTCTGTCTGTGCCTGCAGTCAGCCTTCCCCACTCTTGGATATCAATGGATGCAAAATTCCTCTTTGATGGCTTTGCTTTTATGGCTTTTATTGCTAACAGCATCGTTATAAGGTTATTAATATCTTAAATGGCTTATCTTCCTGGCATATTGATGATAGTTGGCTGAGAGGACAAAACTAAGATTTCTCCATTGGGGGTAGGCAAGCTCTGAAGTGCATTCTGCTGAGTCAGTTCATCTAGTGCGCCGGCATCTTTGGAGCACCTGCTGGGGTCAGCCTGGCCTTAGCTGTCCACCATACCCTGCTCCAGCAGTGGTGGGGTGGCTGTGAGCACTAAGTCAGGTGGTGCATGTACAGCTGGTACTCTATGCTTTGCACAGGGTGAGAAATTGAGCTATAAAAAGCAAAGGGATATGTTTTCATAGGATAATGTCCAAAATTCCTCTTCTTGACATTATCCTAGAACTTATAACTGTATTTAGGCTGCTTGGTACAGGTTCTCAGGAAGGAAGATGACAAGCACTTACAGATACATACTGGATATTTATTTATTTATTTACAGATGTATCCCAGGCATCTAGAACAGTGCTTGGTAATATCAGAGACCTGCCCTATAGGATATACCCCAAATGCCTGGTATGCCATTGATATTTTTCAATTAAATGTTCCAATATCTTCCCCACAAACTGGAAACACTACTAACAATAACCACAGAACAGTGATGCTTAGTGCTGAACCTCTAATCAGACTCATTCACTCCTAACCGGTTCTTCAACTCTAGAATTTCCACTTTGTTAAAATATTGTAATTAATCTGCATCATCAATATATCTACCATACATTATTCAAACTCTTTGGTTATATCTCCTGAACTGGAAGAGACAGATACCAAGAGGTTCGTGTTATCTGGTTGGTGGAAATTGATTCTGATTCTTTTCCCAATATCTTTCTTCCCTTCTCTGTTTCCTTGCCACTGCGCTGCTAGTTCATGCTTACCTGCTCTCTTTCATGCTTACATGTAACAATTTCAAAACTTCCTCATTGCCTGAGCTACTTCTAATTCATTTGCACTCTAATGAAGTTGAACTTCCTGGTCGTCTTCTAATACGTGTAGCGATTGAAACACTTCTCTGTTCAAATTCCCTCCTGGTCTCACCATTACTTACCAAATAAAAACTGACCTTCCTGGAGGGCTTTAAAGGTCCTTCATAATTTGGGACCCTGCCATTTCTTCAAAAACTTTGTGGTGGCTGGGAGCCATGTACTCCAGAAAAACATGTTCTTAAACTTAATCCATTCCTGTGGGTGTGAACCCATTGTAAATAGAATCTTTTTTTTTTTTTTTTTTTTTTTTTGAAAGTTATTTCATTACCAATGTTTTTTTGTTTTTTGTTTTTTACCAGGAGGTCCCGGGGATCGAACCCAGGTCCCTCCATATGGGAGACGGACGCCCAACCATTTGACCCACATCCATCCCCGAATAGAATCTTTTGATGAGGTTACTTCAGTTAAGGTGTGGTCCAGCTGAGTCAGGATGAGTCTAAGTCCCTTAAATCAGAATGAAATTCAGAAACAGTGGGAGCAGTCATGAAGTCAAGGAACCCAGAGGAGAAGCCAGAAGAGGCTGCCATGTGAATTGCTATGTGACAGAAAAGCCGAGGATCACCAGCTGCCAGCCACAGAAAGCTACAGTTTTCTGGGAGAAAGCATCAACTTGATACCTTGCTTTTTCTTTTTTAGGTCCCAAGGCCAAGGATTGAACAATCTGGGACCTCGTATGTGGGAAGCCAGCACTCAACCACTGAGCCACATCAGCTCCCCTGAGTTGGTTTTTTCATTTGTTTGCTTGTGTTTTTTTGTTTGTTTGTTTGTTTGTTTGTTTTTCTAAGGAGGCACTGGGGACTGAACCCAGGACCTCCCATGTGAGAAGCCGGTACTCAACCGCTCTCAAGCTGCCTTGCATTTTAATATCTCCTAGCCTCAAAACTGTGAGCCCATAAATTCCTGTTGTTTAAGCCAATCCATTGCATGGTATTTGTTTTAGCAGCCAAGAAAGTAAAACCTACCCCTCTCCTCTCTCTTCTTTCCTGAGATTGCACCACAGCCAAGACATCACTCCCCAAGCACCCACATGGCCCTTTCCACCCTCATCCCTCTGCTGGAATATCAAATTCTTATGCTGAGGGCATCACCTCAATCACTCTTTGAGGTTCAGTTCAAATAGGACAAGATACATTAAGACTTTCTCTATCTCTTTTTTGGTATATCCCAAGACATTTACAGTGTAAATGTAGGGTACACTATAAATGTATAAATGGTGGCTCCTCGTTCTATTCACCTGGTATTTGGAAGCAGGGCTGATACCTTCAGACTGGGAAGGCCCTTGAGGTTTTTGGAAAGAATGGAATACAGGATTTTCTGGGATCTGGGCCTACAAAGCTAAAGGATTGGCCTTTTTTACCTCAAGCTGCCGAAAGGAGTCACAGAGGCTTGCTCCGTTTACTTCCTTTAGTTGCATAACAATCCTGTAAGATGTTATTTGTTTATAATTCCTTTCTGAATCCAAGCAAGGATATTTCCCAAGGGCACCATACACTTCTGTATCCTGTAGTATCATTGTGGGGTTAAAAACTGATTACTGAAGCACGCAGTGGGAGGACGAAGGCAGAAGTGAAAACACAGCTGCATTTCTTGTAAGTCAGACATCTCTGGAGCAGAACTGAGCAAATAAGATGCTTGGAAAGTTCTGCCATTTGGTCAGTTCTGCAACACTTTGGGAAAAGTCTCCTAGCTCATTTTTTTTTTGAGGTACTAGGGCCAGGGATTGAACAATCTGGGACCTCGTATGTGGGAAGCCAGCACTCAACCACTGAGCCACATCTGCTCCCCTGAGTTTGTTTTTTCATTTTTTAAAAAGTGTGTTCTTTTTATTTTATTTTTAAAATCCCCCAAAATGGCTCCCCTGTCTGTCTGCTCATTGTGTCTGCTCATTGTCTCTGCTCGTCGTGTCTGCTCATCTTCTTTAGGAGGCACCGGGAACCAAACCTGGGAACTTCCATATGGGAGGCAGGTGCCCAACTGCTTGACCCCTGGTCATTGTGTCTGCTCATGCATCAGCTCATTGCATCAGCTCATCTTCTTGAGGAGGCACTGGGAACTGAACCTGGGACCTCTCATGTGGGAAGCAGGTGCTCAACCGCTTGAGCCATGTCTGCTCCCTCCTAGCTTATTTTTGAATCTGACTTCCTAACTTCCAGGAAAGACTTTATGCAGCAAATTAGCAGCAGAAGGGTTGCAACTGGATGGTGTCCTGCTGAGGACACTTTGGCACTAATGCCTGACTTTTGCCACTGGCAGCGAGGGTTGGCTGTGCACACCAATGGTCTTTTTGCCAAGTACTTAATACTTTACAAGTAATTTCTCCATCAATGATCCCATCTGTTGTACACATTTTTAAAATTTTTTCTAAGGTAGGCCATGTTGTCTTTCTGGCCTACATCTTTCCTACATTGCTGGACAAATTAGAGATTTCAGTCATGTTCTCTGGTAGAAGATTTTCGGAGGTAAAATTTATATCTCTGTTTACAAGCTGTATGACCTTGGGCTTGTTACTTAATCTTTCCTTGGATCAGGGTCCTCTGGTGTAAAATGGGGCTTATAATTCTGATAAAATTAAAGAAGATGGGAGTGGATGTTGCTCAAGCAGTTGAGTGCCCGCATCCCACGTGAGAGGTCCTGGGTTCGGTTCCTGGTGGCTCCTAAAGAAGACAAACAAACAACGAGCAGACAATGAGCAGATATGGAGCAAAAACAATGAACAGACAACAAGCAAAGAAAAAGCAGCAAGCAGACGATGAGCAGAAACAAAATGAGCAGGGAGTGGATGTGGCTCAAGTGGTTGAGCGCCCGCCTCCCACACAGGAGGTCCCGGGTTTGGTTCCCAGTGCCTCCTAAAGTAAAAAAAAAAAAAAAAAAAAGAACCAGACAACAAGCAGACAATGAGCACAAACAATGAGCAAAAACAATGAGCAACCAGATGAGGGAACCATCTGGGGCAGGAAGTTCAATAATTCATGAAAAGCAGTGATGTAGGACCTGCACCATAACAAGTGCTCAATAAATGGAGACTTTTGTTAATATAGTGAAGCCCCGGGATCAGGCAAATCTGGATGTAATGAAATTAGCAATAGGTCTTCATCTTCCATAGCTGGCTCATTCCCTTCGTATCATGAACTTTCTAATAAAGCTACTTCACTTTTTGTAATGTCATTGCACTCTATCCCAATTATAGGGGGTTATGTATAATGTAGTGCTGGTGCAATATTTGAACAGGGTAATCGTCTTGGAAAAGCTGTAAAAAGATGCAAAATTTAACTTTATGACTGGTTATCTTTTCTTTACAGTAACACTCCGATATTGATTTTTCAGTTATTTCTCCAACATCATTATATTTTAATGATATTACCCAACGATGCAATTGCCCAGCCTTCTCCTTGCTGTTGGCTGATGTATCCACCCTTTCACTGCCCCTATAGGCATATTGGTTGCTGAAGACTCACAGACAACTCTGTGCTGGAATTGTCCACAGGTGAAGGGGGTAATGCCCCCTTCCAGAAAATGGCTGGACCAATCACCGCTTGATGCACGGGTGTAAACGCCCAGTCCTCTCGCCTCGATTGGCTGAGACCTCAGTTGCAGCTGCCGGTCAGCCTCTCCTGGTGACAATGCTTGCCTTCTCGTTTCTTGCAGCTGTATGTACTGAGAATAGGCCGCAGTCCACCATCTGCATCTGCTTTTCTCAGATTCTGCTTTACAACATTCACTTTTAGATCCCACAGAAGACCACAGCTGTCCTTTCAACTGCTGTCATCATTCTAATCATCCCTGTTGAGCAGGTCTCAGCAAGCCACCGAGGTGACCTAGTGAGGCATGTCTGTGCGGAAGGATGGATGGTGGGGCCTGCTGATGGTCAGTGGCCTGTCACGTCAGCAAGGGCCTAGGGTCCAGTGCTCTGGGGCATATTTAGATACCCCTTTAAAGAGAGGTACGAGTGGCTGCAGTTTGCGCCCTACAACACAATGCTCTGTAAACCTCTTTGAATTTTGATCCGTTTAGGAGGTAACTCAGAAGGCTGTAAAGTTCTATCTGTAGCAAGAAAGGCTCTGCAGAAGACCCAGGCGTGGCACAAACTTGTCTGCTGCTTCATCCTTATGTTCTATCAGCAGATATAATTTTTCTGGAAGCTCACGGGGAAGACAGAGACATTATTTGGAGCCTCTGGTGAATTATTTGGAGCCGTTAGTGAATCTCAGCACAACTCTGTTTTGGAGTAAGGCCATGACCACTTTTGAGACAATTATTCTCCTTTTGAAAAGCACCTTCCTTTTCCTGAGCCCTGATAGATGTTGGGTGCCTGTTCATGGGACACTAAGTGACCGCAAACCTCAATCTACTGCCATCAACAGAGTGTTACCTGAACCATCAAATAGTAAAACTGGTCTTTGGGTTACGTGGAGATTATCCAATATGACACCAGCCAAAGCCAATCCAGACAGCAGGTGGCTTATATGAGAAGGTCGAGAAGAAATTTCTGTTGTTTTAAGCCTCCCAGTTTGTGGTAATTTGATATGGCAGCTCCAGGAAACCCACAGGGTCTCGTTCACACACAGGTGAGCATGGATGGTGTCATCGTTGGAAGTCAATGGCTGCTGCAAACTGGCCGCACTTGGGGTAGCCCCATAGGACAGTTATGAAGGGAAGTGATCAAGGCTGGGAGAATTTGGGGTAGTATGTTCATTTTTTTCAATGAAAAAGGAGGTTTTTCATTGATTTTGAAATCAGGGATTATGAAAAAAATTTTTAATAAAAATAAAATAAAAAATTGGAAGTTAAATTAGATATAAAGGAGAAATATGTACATAGACATTTTAGAAAGAGCACCAGGTATTTGTGATTCAACTAAATGAGCACCAGAGAGCAAAATTTGTCCTATGGAGTAAAACCTCAATAATCAGGCAGAAAAGATGACCATCTGTGGGTTTCAGCCAGCCTCCCTGGCACTACCCTATGAGCCTTGACACGAAGAATCCGTGGCAGAATGGTGACTGCGTATGAGTCTCACCAAGCTGGACTAGACACTAGATGTCACAATACCAGTACTTAGCATCCCACATGCCATCAAATATGCCCCAAAGAGTCTCGGTTAATCCCTTTTTTCCTGGTGTCACCTTATCTTCTCCTTTGATACTCAGAAATGCCCTATGTTAGTAAATAAGTCATGTGTCACCCTACTGATACTGCACCGTGCCAAAATGGGGTCATCCTGCCCCTGGGTGGTGGGTTTAGTACATTTTCCCCTTCCATCATGGAGGGGGAAGCAATTTGCTCTCATGGAAACAGATGCATATTATGGATACAGATCTGTCTGAACTCCAGGAAATGTTTCTAACAGAACTTTCAATCAGAGATTTGTAGAATACCTTATTCCTCATCATACTATCCCATCTTATATCAGTGCCAACCCAGGAAATCATTTTACTACGAAGGAGAATTTATAATGGATAAAATCTACAAAATACTTTTTTACCACATTCCTCATCAAACAAAACCACTGGGTTGTTAGAAAGATGGAATGGGCATTAGTTAGAACTCAGTTAGGGAAGATACTGGAGATAACACCCTATGAGATTGGGGTTCTGAACCACAAAATGAGCTATATGTCTTAACCAATCGCTATTTGGATCAGTCAGGGTCCAAACGGGAGACAGACCACATGGTATTTTGAAAACACAAAGTTCACAACAGTGACTTAACTATAATAGGGGATTACACACTAAGGGGCAAAAAGAAATCTAGGGCTGTGGATGTAGCTCAAGCAGTTGAATGCTTACTTCCTACATTGGAGGTTCTGGATTTGGTTCCCAGTTCCTCCTAAAAAAAAAAAACCAAAAACAATAAGCAAGACAAATGAAAGAACCAACTCAGGGGAGCCGCCAGCTTCTCACATACAAGGACCCGGGTTCAACTCCCAGCCCCTCCCCCCCATACCTCAAAAAACAAAAAACAAAATAAAACAAAAAAGCCAAAAGAAATCTAACTAATACAGTGATGGAGATACACGGAGCACGGAGCAGGCATCTCCACTGGGCTGAGGCAGAGCTCCCCAAAGAAGGTGCAACTGTCAAGAGCTCTACCCCTGGCCTGGACCAAGTCCAGACCTCACTGGAGAGGAGGCAGCCGTGGCCCACTGAACAGTAGACAAGGTCACTGAGACCACACGCTGTCTTCTGCGGCACTGGCACATACTGTCCGCAGGAAGGGCCCTGTCAGGGATTCTCTGAGCTGCCATCTTTCAGGGCTGGGGCCAGCTGTCCATAGTGAGACTTGCTTGGAAGCTGCCTTCTGCCGTGCCGGGGAAGCCATCTGTGGAGAGGTGCCAGCCTTGGGATACACACGGACCTTCCAGTAGGGAGGTCCACTGTGAAGACACCCTCTGGTGTGTTGGGGCAAGCTTGCCATGTGCTGTAGGAGCCTGCCAGAGAAGCACTCTGGAACACTCCCACAGTGTCCCTCTAGGGACGTCTACTGACAAGGCATAGCATTGTACCAGCTGACAACAGAAAGACAATAAGGTCGCAGGTCCATGATCACAGAACACACAAGGAAGAGTAGGTTTGGAGCAGAGAGGCAGTAAGCTGGGAGCTGCACTGGTCCTCCGTTAGGCCTACGCAGTCTCCATAGCCCCCCTTCTACACTTTCAACTTCCACAAACAATGAAACAACTCTATATTTCCACCTGACAAGATATAACTCTTCTCCTTTACAAATTCAGAAGTTTTCATACTTTCTCTAAAGTGTCAGGACAAACACTCCCAAAAGGCCACATGTCCATCGCCGGCCATATTAATTACTCCTCAGGTCTGTCAAAGATACGTACAGTACCACTGTCCATTCTGCTACCTAAGACTAAGAGGTACAGCTTACTACAAGAAGCTTGTATATAAAATAAAAAAAGGAAGGAGAGAGAAGAATCGAATGGTTAACATATGCAAATAAACACATACATATAGAAAGCAAAGAGAAAATATGAAAAGCTACTGCAGTCTTCATTTCTGTAACTGATTGTGAGGTCATAGATGATCTCCATGGCTTCTGGCTTCTATGACCTATTCTGTTTTGCTCTTGCCCTCAGCTATAACTTCAGCTGGTTGGGGTTCCTCACCTGATGGTGTGACCCAAACATTTATTCCCCAAGGAGCTTAGTCCTCTGTCACCCCGATTTTTGTTGGTTACTCTGGTTTTCCACTATCTTTTATCATTGTGTAAGGAACAGGCAGCCCAGAGAATCCCTTGGGTCTCAGACAAAGTCCTTCTTGCAGCAACCCAATATTTCCTTGGAAATTAAAATCAATCACTCCATACCTATTGGTTCAGTGTCATAGGAACCCAAATGGCCAGGTGGATGTCATATCTTCCAGCTCAATGGAACCATCACTGTGTTTCCTGTTGGAAGTGCTCAGGACTAATTCTTACGAACAGCAGATCTCAAAATTGCAAGGGCTGGAAAAAACTTGTGAGTAGGTTATATATTTATAAGAGGACCTATTCCTAATTCTACCCCTTGATTCTCAGATCCCTGTATTCTGGCACAGTAGAGTGGCTATTCAGCCTTATAACAAGGCCAGCCACTCGCAGGTAATGGAATATCTGGGAAGACCAGCTGACTCCATGGCCATGAACGTATTGATAGACTTCTCAGCTGTAAAAAGAGCTCCTTGATCATACACAATACTGCCTGGAATGTCATGATGATGGATAAGGAGATGTGAGTTCACAAATGCTGGTGCAGTACAGAAGCATTATAGGCAGAGAAGGCAAATCCATATCCAGAAAATACGTCCATTTTGATGAGAATAAATCTAAGCCCCCTTCATTATGGAAGAGGGCCGATGCCATCAACCTTCCAGCAGATGGCTGATGGTCCTCTGCAGGGACTGCATCATGTGGGTGGCTCATTGCTGGTCTTTCGGCAGATTAGGCGTCCAGTCAGTGATGGTGCTAGCCAGGTCACACTGGCTAGGAAAGTCCAGTGTTGCATTAGTTGAACCCATGGGGAAGCCGTTCTCTGGGATGCCATGGAGGGACTCCATGTGAAGATATTTACTGGAAAACTACTTTCTGGTGTTGCAGGGGAGCTGCCCACAGGAGGTAGCCCAATGGTTGAATTCACTGAGAATCTGCTTTTTAGGGTGCCAGAGAAGCCACATATAGGGAGTGAGCCATGGCACTCACTCGGAAGCTGCTTGCTGGGAAGCCACTCTTTAGGGTAGGGAAGTTGCCCATGGAAGGGGTGGCCTGCTGTGCTGGCTGCTGCCCAGCGCGGAAACTGGATGTAGATGCTTCTTCCTTCTGTATCGTCTTTTAGCTCCTCTAGTGACAACGCATTGTGCCAGCTGCAAAGGAGAAATATTTACAGGGTCTAGCTCCACCATCACAGAACAGGCAAAAAAAGATGGATTTGAAGCTGAGATAGAATAAATTGTTATGGTCACACCATTATAGTATGTGATTCCACATAAACAGTATGCATGTGTCAAAGACAAATGAGCAAAGGTGGGAGTGGCTCATCTCAGTACTATCCCGAATAGTTTTGCATCTCTTATGTGCAAACTTGGGCTTGATTGGTTTGGATGTTTAATGACGATTCTGACCATTGCTTATCATCAAATGTTTATTAAATCAGAATCTGAAAATGCCTCCTAAGCATTCTGGTCTCCTTGCGGGGAGGAGAGGACCCCTGTACTTCTGGAGTTGATTGATTCTGATTTCCCAGGGGGAAATTCTGTTAATGAAACACGATGGTAGAGAAACACCTACTGTCAAGAAAGACAATGTATGAAATCCAAGGAATGCACTGGGCATTTCCTAGATCTCCTCTGCCCCTAAATAGCAGTCAATGGGAAGTTGTGACATACAATAAAGATTTGCTTAGAATCTGGACCTTATGGGAAGGCAGGCATTGGTCATGCCACCAGGGAGAAAACTCCAACTAACTGGACAGGCTACTAGAGGAGAAGGGGAAGATGAAACGGGAGCTGGTGGAGAGCAGCTATGATTTATTAAATTACCATTCTTAGCTTTAGAGACACTAACCAGAACACACGTTTTTTTATTTTTTGGCAATAAATACTTTAGTAACTATCTCTAAGAAATAAGGACTTTTTTCAAATGCAGTAATAATACTATCATCAGATCTTAATGAATAACAGTAATTCCTTAATATCACCAGATAGATATTCAGTTAATTTTAAATTTCTCCAATTGTCTCATAATTTTTTTTTTACAACTGGTTCGTTCAAATCAGGATACAAACAAGGGCCACACTTTGCATTTGGTTGAAGTTTCTCTTAATCTGTAGACCAATAAAAGAGGGCAGACCTGGCCATCCAGGGCAGCACATAGGTTTCTTGGTTCCAAAAGTGTCTGGGCTTCCCACTGCCTTGCAGCTGTCTCTGGGAGGTAGCAGGTCCTCGGGCAGGAATTTTTTGGACATTTACTTGGAGTCTGTAAATATTTGATGCCCATTAGGTTCTGGGCCCTGGGGACAGTGGTGAACAAAGGAATGCCTCTGCCCTCATGGTGGAGCTCACGTGACAGCAGAAGAGATGAACATTACATAATAGAATCCACAGGGCTCCCCGCCTGACAAAACCCCCAGGCTCAGAGTTGCAGCAGAACTTCTTGGGGACTGTGTGGGCTTAGCCAACAAGTACACCGGCAGGGCCCACAAACGACTAAGGACTAAAGCCCTGTCCCTGTTCAGTTCACTGGGTCTCCCCAAGGAGCAGGAGGGCACCACAATCACCACCAAAACTGAACTTTCTTCCTGTAGAGAGGGCAGAGGACTCAGAGACCAGCTGCAGCTGATTTAACAAAAATAAAGCCGCGTGACTTTTCTTGCATCTGAGCCTATGGCCGGATACGTAACCGCTAGAAGGTATCTAGGACACAACAAGCTATGCCTGGAACACACCCATGGGCCTGGTGGGGAAGGGGGCAGGCTAGGAGCCTGGGGCAGCAGGCTCCCTGGGAGTGGACAGGGTGTTGGCAACACCCTGGCTTGAAATTGGAACAAGAGAGTGTTCTGAGGGGCAGAGGAATTCCTTACAGCCCGTCCCGGAGGCTGCTGGAGGCCCAGTCAGCTTTTGGCTGGATGCAGGGGCTTCTTTGAAATCCTACAGGCTTCAGTGGTGTCCCCAGAGGGCTCCCACCACTAACCCATAATGCTTTTGTGCAAGAAGAAAAAGGCCCCTTTCCAGGCCTTTGTGTGAATTAGCAAAAGGCACCCCCCTCTGGGGCAGACACAGGAGGGTGCTCGGAGCAGAGTCAGGGGGATTGCAGCCGCCACTCAGCCCCTTCCCAGCGGCAGGGATGTCTTTCCAGGCTTGGCCTGACCGTTGGGACGTGTGTGTATTGGGCTTGTCAGAAGAGGTAAGCAGGGCAGAGAAATCCAGATGGTCAGGACTTTGCCATCTTAAGCACAAACAGCCCCTCTTCTTCAAATTGCCCAAAGCATTCGTTTGACATATCACAACTACAATCTCCAGGAAATCTCCATTGCTCTTAAGAGAAAAGCATGTTGAGAACACACGTTTTGTTAATTAATTTTCTCTCCCATTGTCTTCTCACCATTAATTCATATAAAAAGCACTGGTGTGCCAACATTTTAAGTGTCAGGTGGAAATTTAAATATATTGACATTCTCTGGATCCTCCACCTTCAAAAATCTTTTTAGTAATCTGCAAATTAAGTGGAGTTTGAAAAAAGTACCTGGATGTAACACATCAGCATGGGGGGCAGCAGCAGACCTGAATTACCTGTGGAAGGCTCTGCAGGGACCTGAGCGACTAGGTGTTATACTCACCGTCCCCAGGAGCGAGCGACCCATCCACCTCTGACCTCTGTGTCCTAGGATGAATCAGCTTCTCTGAACTTCAGTTTGCTCAGTTGTGAAGGAAATAAAGGTGTTATTATGAAGAATACCAGATAGATTGTCTATGAAAGAATTGGGAAACATCAAAATACCATAAAATTGTAAGTAGTTATTGATTTTTTGGTTGACTCTAGAAAATTCTTATATCATGCTCAAGATCATTAACAGAAAGGCCGCGTAAGACTCTCACCCTGGTGTCTGTATAAGACAGCTAACAGCAGCAAAACAAAAACCCAGGAAAACAATAGCAGCTGATAAGAGCAGGATCTTAAGTCAAATATTTAGGACTATTCACTGAGCTCCTCCGATTGGGGCTTACCAAAGGCTTCTGACGACATTTTGGTCTTCCGGGGACACTTCTTTTACCATTAGCTAATTCGAAAGCCTCGAGGGGCAGCCAGGACCAGGCGGGACCTAATTAATGCACACCTTCGTTGGCGCAGGGCCTCAGGGCTGCCCAGTAAATGCATCTGAACAGCGTCCCCAAATATGGGCTGTGGTGACCTCCCAAATCCAAAACAACCCACCAAGCCATATGCCTTCCTTCTCCTCTGAGGGGAACAAGATGCAGCACAAGTTTTCTTTACGTTTAGAGGGGTGGTTCCAGCTTGTCTCACACTCTAGATGCCTAAAACTTCACTGACGTGGCTCAGCCCTTGTCCCACTATGAGACAAATGTAAGCCACAAGCTCATTGTCACCTGACGCCCTAACCCCAAACAGCTGGTGGTATTTGGTGATGCCTTGGGTGCCAAGGATTAGGGATGGTTCAGAGCCTGGGTCCAATAGAATGTCTGGGAATTTTCTCTTTTGCTAGCCAACAGTTAACCTGGTCAAGAGCCATAGGTGGGTTTGTGGCCGTTTTATGATTTTCATAATATGTAATCATTATATTTAGCAATTTTTAGTTTCATTAACAAATTAGTAAATACTTTTCCCCACAATTTAAAAATCATGTACATTTTAATTTCTGAATCTTTAATTATATGCCCCTTTTAAATTACTAATTTGGTATATGGGATGTCATCTGTGTTCTTTTCCTCTGAAA
>JAKSZT010054489.1:27861653-27883930 GCA_026826555.1 Tolypeutes matacus | reverse complement strand
ACACACATGCATGCACATACACACATACACACACACCTCTCAATCTAATTGATTCTAGACCTAGTTTCCATCTCTCTCTTTCTCGCTATCTAATAAAACATGATATCAATACCATAAAGACCCTTTCCAGGAAGGAAGGGGGGGGGAATGAATGAGTTTGGTCAATTCACATCTTACCAAATCTTCAAGACTCGGCTCAGGGGAATCTTCTAGTCACTGCTGCTCATTGTAATATCATTAATATTTCCTTCTTCTGAGGTCCCTAAATATGCTCTACCCTACAAGGTTTAGTACTTATCAATGCATCTTGGCTCACTGCTGTAGAAAATTCACTCTTTTTCAGAATATGCCTTGGGGTTGGCTCTGCATTGGTGTTTTTAATGTAGAGTGTGTGCTTGTCCACTCTATGCTGGCAAAATCCAAAACACACACGCTTTGCACACACACACACACACACATAATTTGTGAAAGCAGAGTCTGCTAGCCTCACTTTACAGATAAGAAAGCAAGCTTCTGGGATTGGAATGACTTCCCCAAGTACACACAGTAATAACACTCAGAATAGAATAGATCATGCTTGAGTAAAACAATAAAAAGTCTTTAGAATCTCACTTATAACTACAAAGGTTTAATTTCCCCCTGTACTACTTTTCCACTGTAAGCTACTTGAAACACTATTCCATGTCATTTTCACCCCAGGATCTGGGCAGGAGGAGCTGCCTCTGTATGAAACCTTGTGGCAAAGCAGATGTTGGCTCTTAAGGCGTTTTCCTAGAAAGTGCACGTTATACTTACATTTCATTAGTCAAAGAAATGGGTATGTCCAGGTCTGATGCCCATAGGGCTGGGAAGTCTGACTCATCTCCCAGGAGGAAACAAATATTTTTGAACAATATTAAAGTCAATCATAATAGTACATAGGATCCGTAATCTGAATTCAGTTTTTTTTTCCTATTTCTGACTCCAATCAGCGTGTATTGCACTATGTTATAGTGTATTTTGTTGATTTCTAAATGTACATGTGTTAGAGTCTAATAGTTTCTTCTACTCCACAAATCTGGTCTGACCACTACTGACAATATCAGTTGTTTCCTTTCTTGGAAATTTCATTATTTAGATCTGTGGTCCTTTCCTCTGCTACTTTGAACTCGTCTGTGAAACCCCACATTGCTCAGTAGAACAAACACTCACCATTCCACATCCATCATCATTTTCTTTATGCTGTTTTTTCCCAGTCTGCCTCCTTGCCAAGTTTGAGCCCTTAACTTCCCTTCACCCATCATTTATTTTTCCCTCCTGGGTAACTTTGCTTATTTAACTTTATTTGCAATAACCTTTTGTCCACCTCTATTATCTAAACTTATTTCTCCATTAAGAGCTAAGATAAATGTTAAATCTTCTATAAAATCTTTTTCTAAACTATCAGTCTAATTACAACCACTCTTTCCCCCACACCAAAAAGAAAAAAGAAGGCACGAACATTTAATTTTGTTTCCATTTTCCTTAGGATGAAGGCTAAACCCTGCCTTGTCCTGCCTTCAGTCCCCAGGGTCACCGCCACTCTCTCCACATGCCGTGTCTGCCTCATCACACCCCCTTTGCCCTCGCTTTCCCACTGCTTGGAACAGTTCCTTCCACATCACCACGATCGACTTTCCTAGCATTCTATGTCTCTGCTTCTAGCACTTAGAATAGGTGTGATTCTGCACTGGTTTTTGCAATCCTCTGATTATTGCCTCTTCCCCACTAGCATATGAGTTCAGTGTAGGAAGACATGTCTACTTTTGCTTGCCTTCTCTTTCCCAAAGCCCAGTACTGTGTCATTATTAAATGAATTTATAAAGCACTTCCTGATTGTTGGTACAGAAATACTTTCTTCCATTTCTGAGCTCCTGCTGAAATTAGAGCAGGTAATTACATTCTACTGTAGCAGGTAGAATAACACCTCCCCCCAAAGATGTTCCTGTCCAAATCCACGGAAACTATGAACATGCTACTTTACATGCAAAAGGGACTTTGCAGAAGTGCTTATATTAAGGATCTTGAGATGGAGAGATCTTCTGGATTATTGTGGCTGGGCCCAATGTAATCACAAGAGCCCTTATAACTGAAAGAGGGAGGCCAGAGAGTCAGAGAGAGATATGAAGATGCTACACAGCTGGCTTTGAAGATGGAGGAAGAGACTGTGATCCAAAGAATGCAGGTAACCTCTAGAAGCTGGACTAGGTAAGGAACAAATTCTCCCCTGGCACGTCTAGAAAGATCAAGGAGCACAGCTCAGCCTCCATGTTGCTTTTAGCCCTGTGGTGGTGGGTTGAAGAGTAACCCAGAGGACGTCCCCTGGAACCTGTGAATGTGACATTATTTGGAAAAGGGATCTTTGCAGATGGTATTAAGCTAAGGATTAGGTGAGATCATCCTGAATTAGGGTGAACCCTAAATCCATTGACAAGGGTCCTTAGAAGAGAAGGGGGAATGGTACAGAGGAGAAGGCCATGTGAAGACAAAGACAGATATTGGAGGGTGTGTCCACAAGCCACGTGAGGTGGTTTGAAGTTCTATGGACTCCAGAAAACTATGTTCTTAAAGTTAATCTATTCCTGTGGGTGTGGACCCATTTTAAGTAGGATATTTTGGTGAGTAGGATCTTAAATTAAGATGTGACCCGCTTAATTTAGAGTTGGTCTTAATCCTCTCACTGGAGTCCTTTATAAACAGGGTGAATACAGAGAGAAAAAGAGAAAGCAAAAGAAACCAGAAGCTGAAAACAACAAAACCCAGAAGAGAAGGGAGAGACCAGCAGACACCGCCATGTGCCTTGCCATGTTACAGAGGAGTCCAGGATCACCGGCAGCTGGTCCTTGGAGAGAAAGCATTGCCTGATGATACCTTGATTTGGACAATTTTCTCAGTCTCAAAACTATAAGCTTGTAAGCTAATAAATTCCCATTGTTAAAAGCTGACCCATTTCATGGTATCTGCTTTGACTAAAGCACCAAGTAATATCAAGGATAGCTGGGACCAACATCAGCTAGGAAAGAGGCATTGAACAGATTATTCCTCAAAGCCTCCAGAAGTAGCCAACCCAGAACACCTTGATTTCAGACTTCTGGTCTCTAGAACAGTGTGAGAGCAAATTTGGCAATTTGGTACAGTAGCCACAGGAGATGGATTCTCCAATGAAACTCGTTTCTGGCTTCTGACTTCCAGCACCATAAGAAAACACATTTGTATTATACACCACTGAGTGTGCAGGAATTTATTACAGCACAATAGGAAACGAATACTTTTCCTAGGAACTTGATAACTTACTTCAGTATTTTCTTACAACCCTCCACAATGACAGGGGTCTCACCTTTGGCGTCCACCTCAACCGGCAGCAGATGGTTGCAGCCCAGTCAGATGGATCTCTCCAATGGCTTGTCTAAACTGTGAGGTTTTACTTTTCTATTCTATCAGAGAGCTTTAGGGCCCTTATAGATAAAGAGAGGAGACCTGGAGAGAGTCTCGGAGCTCTACTTCATTTTCTATCCATCTATGAAAACAACATATGAAGGGGAAAATGCAGTCAAGACATTATCTTCTCAACATGGGCATTTATCCCTCCATATATTTGCCTGTGCCTTCCCTCTGCCTAGAACCCCTTGTACCTCTGGCCTTCTACTCTTGCCATTGCCAACTGGGAAAAGATTTGGACAGCATGATGCATTCTCTTCATGCATTAGAGCTCCTCAGAGAAAGTTTCTAGGAAATCCCAAGGCAATAGTCAAGATTGCATTTAAATAAATTACTGAATGACCTCAGTAAATGAGCTCACCAAAAAATCTGGGGACTGAGAGCTATTAGGGCACCTACAGTTTCCATAATTGTCATTCAAATTCCCTGTCATGAATGATTGTCTTTTAAATGGGTAGTAAAAATTGCAATGGAGATAAAATGCTTGTAAATCTGAGCTAAGAAAAAAAAATCCAGGGTCAATTATGGTGAAGAAGAACACATTTTTTAATCTCATTATAATATGTCCTAAAATTCAACAATTTAAAGTCTGCTCTCTTACCATACTAAGGACTCCTCAATGAATTATGTCTTTGCATTATTCAAGGATTTTGTTTAATCAGGATTTGCTCATAACAAAAAAAGAAGAAATGACAAAGTAGATTTTATTGTTTCGGTCTAGTTTCAAATTTGAGTCTGTACTCACCCAAAAGAAATACATTGGAATTGAATCATCTGAAATTTGAACAAGTTTCTCCTTCTGCTTAATAGCACATATTCTTTTTCTTCCTTGAAATACCTTCATGTTGTCCTTTTACATTTACAAATTACCCTCAATGGAAGCCTGGATACAGTGTCACATCCTCAAAGGGGATGCTGCAGAAGAAAAAAAATTCATTAAGCAGAATTTGTTGTAATCCTGGAACTCTGTAGTTTGGAGTTTTACGTGATGACAGGTACTGTTCTTTCAGCTTTTGTAAATGTTACTTCATGTCAGCCTCACAACAGCCCTGCAAAGAAAACACTGTTCTTTCTGTAACTTTGAAACCTAGTAAGTCGAAATTTGTGAAATACCCACAGTTGAAATACTGTGGGGCCAAGTTGAGAACTATTAATTTAATTCAAGATTCCTGTTTTATCAACAGTAAGACTGAGACAAAATGAAGAAGTGAAATTTCCCAAAGATCATGAGTTAAGATCAAAGGAAGTATTAAGAAAGCAAATGTGTGGACTTGATCATCATAAATTTCGCAGCACTGATATCAAAGAATACTGCTGTGTAGCATGAGAAAGAGCCTTGGATGTCGTCTGCTCCCTAGAGCTCTAGGGCCCCCAGCGGGTAGAGAGGGACACGTGCGTGGCTAGACAAGCTTCCCACGACTGAGCCAGATACCGGTCAGGTCACCGACTTTAAAATTCGGTTAAACTGAGCAAGCATGGATTCTAACTATTGGACTTACTGAAGAATCAAAAAGATACTTGCTGTGCATTCATCCCTTTATATTTATTTTTAATATCTTTTCAGATGTAAAAAATCAAACGACCCCATCTGTCCCCTACGTCATTGCAGCAGAATCCTGTCTACTGTTTGTTGCCAAGTGGGCTTCTCCACAGGCTCCAGAGTATCCTCAGAGCATGGTGGTTGTCTTCCCCCAGAGCGAGGGATCCAAAGGGCAGGGCAGGAGGGCGGAGGAGAGAGAGGGAGGGAGAGAGAGAGAGAGGAGAGAGAGAGAGAGGAGAGAGAGGAGAGAGAGAGAGAGGAGGGAGAGAGAGGAAAGAGAAAGAGAGGAGGGAGAGAGAGGAAAGAGAAAGAGAGGAGAGAGAGAGAGGAGAGAGAGGAGAGAAAGAGAGAGAGAGAGAGAGAGAGAGAGGTGGACACTTCCGTCATTTTCTACATAGTCTGAGACAGGACACGCCATCCCTGGCGCATATTGTACTGGTCCCGCAGAATCATGCTGATAAGGTGGTGGAAGGCATTGCAGGAGGCTGTGAATAACAGAAGATGGGGATCACTGGGGTCGCTTTGGTAGCTGGCTACCAACGAGCACACCTAGAAATCAATAGCAGATAGCTATTTAAATAAATGAAAAAATGAACCATATTTAGATGGAAAATCTCTGCATTTTAAAGATTCCAAGAACACCCCAATTAAACTACAGATTTGAAGTAATTCCAATCAAAATGTGTGGCAAATATGTCTTTACCCTGAAGCAAGAATTCAAATGCAAATTGTTTATTTGGGAGACCATCCCAAGAAACTCATGTTTACAGATTTGAAGACTCTATATTTAAAAGAGGCCAAGCGAACTCAAATTAATCTACATATTTAAGGTAATTTCAACCAAAATGTGTGGCAGATAGTTCTTAAGATAAGAACTCAAATGAAATTAACTTATTTGGGAGCTGATCCAAGAAATGCAATGAGGAGTAGGAAAATGTGACAGGAGAGAGAAGGCAGCCAATAAAGTGGTCATTATCAACCAATTCCCACTGCGGGCATTCGGTGCTGAATCCCAGCATGGCAATCCCAGTGACAGTGGAGATGCCAAGCCTCATTCTTATGCTCCAGAGGGCAAAGGAGCTGACATATTTATACATCAACTTCTGCCGGTTGGTTGAGAGGCATTCCTGGGAGTGTAGGGGCATTAATTCTTGAGCATTTGGGGCTGCTGTTCGCATTACCTGAGTGGCCTGAGAAATCTCTCAGGAAAAAAAAAAAAGAAAAAGCAGAAAAATGCTGGCAGTTGGTGGTGAGGCCACCATGCAGAGAAATAGAAAGTTCTAAGGGCATAAGGGCAGGACACCATTAGCTTCTACCACAAAACACCTGTAGAGCTACTCACACACGCAGGGACCTTTGATTTTGGCTGCAGCTGCACTAAACAGATCTATGTGAAGACTCACCTTGAACTTCTCACCTCAAAAGCGACCTGTGCATCTTTCTCAATTCTGTCTCTGAACAGAATCTAAAGCTGCAGGAATTCTCTTGGCCACATGGAAGCATAGCTCAGTGGTGGGCCAGTTTTTTTAGGAGGGAATCCTCAAGTGGCCGCTGGAGGAGCCTTTCAGGTGGCCAAGTTAGGAGGCATTCCGTGCATTTGCTATTGATTAACATGTTTTCACTTAGTTTTTTTGGCATTTGTGTAAAATGCCACTGTCACATTTTTGCATACCTTTTGATATACTTGTGCACATATTTCTGCGGAGTCCCTTTCTAGGCAAGTAAATGCTGTGCTATTGGCTCACCAAGGCAAGGAACAAATGCAGCCACTTTGACTTCCCTTTTATTACCATTGTCCTCATATAATTTAATTTTCAGGGCCACAGTGTAATCCAAGGCTTTCTCTTCCACTTGCACCTTATCTCAACCCAACACAGGTGAGACTGTCAGTAATTGTGATTCTGCAACTTGTCAGAGACCGTCACCATCTTTTTTCCTGGGTTCTTTGTCTCTATCTGGCTAATCTAGTTCCAGAGCCACATCTTGGGTGTCTGCTTTCCATGGCCACTTCCAGTACCAACATCCTCCGATAACAAAGGATGACACAAATACTCGAGTGCCTGTGATTTGAGGAGTAACCATAGGAAGCAAGAGGGAGACAGTGGGAAGACTAATAATGGCACATTGTTGTGGTCACTAATTTGCAGAGACAATACCCCAGGAAGGTGCTGGGTTACTCGGGTCAAATGCCCTTTATCTGCACACACACCCCCCTTACCAGAGGAGTCATCCTCTTCCTGTGTGGGGAGGGGAGGTATGCTGTTGAGGAAAGAGAGGGCGAGAGGCTACAAATGTTGATCCAATAATACCCAACACCGGAGTTGACAGAGAACCCCTTCCCCTCCACTGTACCAAAGTTTAAAGAGCTGATTATTTTGTATCCTACAAGTTTAAGATTTATAACAAAATTTCTATTTTGAAATGATTTCAAACCTACAAGACTGTTGCAAAAATATAGCAACCCCATAGAGAGAACTCCAAATAGCCCCCACCGAGATAGCCAGAACACCAACTTTCCAACTTTTAGCATTTTGTCACATATTCTGTATCATTGTCTCTCTCTCTCTCTCTCTCTCTCTCTCTCTCTCACACTATCTCTTCCTCTCTCTCCCTACCTATCTTCTAAACATGTGAGAGTAGGTTGTGTACAACACATTCCTTGACCACTGTTAGCTTTCTGAAATGAAAGTCCTGCATATAGAATACATTTCTTCAGACAGTGGGCTGTCCTTGATCTATTGACTGGGAAAAAGAAGCATAGTGGGAAATGGGATGATGTAAATAAGAACAAACCTTCCATCTTGGGCTACCAGAGATGAGAGCAATGGGAGATGGACTCAAATGTGGGTACAGCCATCTGGATCTTCTGGAGACAGGTGCACCCAGGCTGGCTTTCTCCTAATTTACTAGGTCCCTTCAGTGGAAACACTGATATGGAACATTTAGGAGATAACCATGACTAGATTCTTTGGATTGGCCATGGCCAGAAAAAATGTCAACAAACTTAAAGTGTTTCCAATTTGGGAATTAGGGAAGTTGTGGAAGCAAGTCACCATCATAAGAATAAATGACGATGAGCGTTTACCTGGCCATGCACTGAGTGTAACTGGGGTGATTACCGAGCAGCAGTGCCCTTGTCCATTGGCAGCATTGCCTCCCAGCTATCATTCTCGGAACGACCTTTGTCCTCACAAGAACATATATCACCTTGTTTCAAAAAATGGTCCTGAATGACTCCTATCAGTTTCACCTCCTCAGGGACAGATGATAATTAGTAATAGTTTGGTTCTGAAATAGAGAAATGTTATGGGTCTTTGGGGAGTCCATCCTAGTCTTTGGGGCTTCAGTGATGCCAAAAATCAAATTACAGTCAACTCTCATTTACTGTGGACAATGAGGCAGGGTAAAGACAAAAGCCTTCAGAATGGCCTCTTTTTTCCCCAAAATGAGAATACATTTTTATTTTTTAAAAAGCCTGATGCCACCACAAAAAAAATCATACGTTATGGCAAGGCATAACACTGAAAGTGAGATTTTAATGCTTGTCTCCAGAGATGCCCAACATTAATATATTGACATATTTTCCTTGAGATTTTTTCATGTGTATATATAAGTACATGTAAATATGATTATACTGCATGCATAGAATTTATAACATTTTTCCAAATAAAAAATGTATTATAAACAAGTGAAAACCTTTTTTTGCATGTCTATAAATATATACTTTCATTTTTTTTTTTTTTTTTTTTTACCGGGAGGTCCCGGGGATCGAACCCAGGTCCCTCCATATGGCAGACGGACGCCCAACCATTTGAGCCACATCCGACCCCATTTCATTATTTTTAATGATTTGTTTAGTGGTGACCACATATGGCTATATCATATGTTATTTACCCAATTTCTTATTTTTGGAAACATAAGTTGTTTCCAGTTTGGGGCTTTGAACAACAATCTTTCTAAAAGGGAAACCTAACAATGTTTCTATGTAAGGAAGTTATTTGATTTCACATAAATTCAGAGTATTTACTTTCATGCCTGGATTTTCCTCATTTAACAAAGCATACATGTTGCTAACACCTGTGAGGAATCTATTCCCCTCCCTGCGTTACTCAAACAGCCTCTGCACTCATCTCCCTACTCCGTTCCCTCTGTCAATCCTCTTCAGGTCACTCAGAGAAAGCATTTAAAGAAGAAAAATCATTCTCATTCTTAAAATCCTCCAACGCCTTCCCACTGCTCACAAAATGAAGTTCAGGCTCCTTAGAAAAATCACGCTCTGCACACGCTGCTGCCTGCTCTACCACTTTGCTCTGATGCTTCTCACAAACATCGTGGCTTAAAGCAGCATGGGACAGTCACCTGCAGCTCTGAATCAAGGTGCTGTGTGCCTTGGGAAGGCTCTCTAGGGAAAACTGCCTTTCCTTGCCTTTTCCAGCTGCCATAAAAGGGGTAGTCCCTATTCCTTCAAGATTTTCTCCTCGGACACTTCCTGGCCAACCCGATGCCCCACCTACACATCCACCTCCTTTGGTTCATACAATCACTTCTTCCACTCCTTATGCAATTACTGTGCTGTATTGTCATCATCTGCCTACTTGTCTGAAAGCTCTTTGAAGGGTCAAACTGTCATATTTATCTTGGTATTCCCAGTGTCTAGCAAATTAAAGACATTCCATAAATTCTTAATGTACAAATGAGTGAATAAACAAAACTTGTAATTGGGATATTACCTAGTCTGGTCAAATTAAAATTTGTTCACTCATTCATTCATATTATGTATGAATAATACAAGTATCCCAATTCAAATTATGTTCACTAGGCACCTATAATTTGCCTTCTTACATTTTCCACTGAATTTTTCCTCACTCTTTAGCTTGAGATGTATGCTCCAGCTCCTGTTGAAAATAATCA
This sequence comes from Tolypeutes matacus, assembly GCA_026826555.1. NCBI lineage: Eukaryota > Metazoa > Chordata > Mammalia > Cingulata > Chlamyphoridae > Tolypeutes > Tolypeutes matacus. The sequence continues at coordinate 27,874,023 of JAKSZT010054489.1, read as the reverse complement.
GTGTTCCCATTTTTACAGGAAAAGAAACTGGAAACCAAAGTGCTTAAGTAATTCATCTTTGTTCACAAAGTTAGTACTTGTGGAGTTGGGATTTGAACTAGGGTCGTGGCTTTATCAAGTGCTCCTTCTGCTACACAGAGGCACAATACTTCCATGGCAAGACATATGAAATGCCATCGCTTCCTTGTTCTGTAGTCATTGGTTGACAAATAGGTATTGAAATGTGGCTCGGGATCACACACTGTGAGGCACTCGGATGAAACCACAGCCTGGCCCTCGTGGAACTTACTCTACTAGGTGGATGGATCGGGAGCCATGGGCATGGTGCAGCTCTCAGAAAGGAGTTCCTGGATCACGTAACAGTCAAGGGCCATGGATGTGGCGCAGCTCTCAGAAGAGGTCTTCTGAATAGGAAGACAACCTTCGGTTTGGGAATTTGGGAGGAAGTCCTGGAGGAACTGTAGAGTCCTGGAAAATAAGTAGGAATAGCCTAGGAACAGATAAACATGGTGGCCAATATCTAAATTCAGGTCAGCAAAGAAAGAAAAATAATGGAGAATCAGAGGAGAAAACAAAGGAGAAGAAGAGGAGGAAGAGGAAGAAGAGGAAGAAGAAAAGGAGGCATATAGCCATATTAACTGAATTCCCAACTCATGGAGAGTTGTTTATATGCAAAGATGGGACTAATGTATAAAATGCTATTTTTTAATATAGATTATATTAATTCTCCCCCAAACAACTGTATGTAATTTGCCTGAAACCCCAACAGAAGTGTTGACAGGTGCCTGTGATCCCCGTACCCAGCTTGTAAAGAACCCTGCCCAAACAGGGTTTTAATCTGTGTTAAGACGCACTGGTTAGCATTCTGCCTAAAGTCTGCTCAACTAATTTATTGCTAGTATGGTTACAACTTATGCACAGACTCTCTCTCACACACACAACTCCTTCACACACACCCACAGACACACAGGTGAATTAGAGTATATTGAAGTTAATCCCTCTCACTTCTTTGATTCTTATACACTGCTTGTGCAGCAGAGAAATTTCCAGTAAGTATTCTAATTGGGAAATTGCCAGAATCTTGAAGCCTGACTCACCCATGTGCTTCCTCAGATTCAGGGGATCTGTTGACCCCACTGCTTGCCTCTCTTTTCTGGATTATTTGTTGACCTAGAACTACCCATTTAAGGAGTAGAGATCAAATTGTAAAGGGTTCAAAATATCTGTTTAAAGAAGTGGTTTCCATTCAGGACAACAGATCCTACAGTGATGAAAGGCAAAATGTAAAAAAAAACTTCAAAAATATTTTTTCATTATTTTTTATTATCCCAAAATTATTTTTATTTTTTATTTTATATTATTTTTATCTTTCTAAAATTTTTTGTATTTTATTTATCTTTAAAACTACCATTATTATTGCATTTTCTTATTAATTGTATTTAGCTATTTTATTGGCCTCATTTTCGAAGAGGTTTTGGATCACAGAAGGGTTACAACTGTTGCAGGGAAGGATCATTGGTGTGGGGTGTCAGTGATGGGGGATGCATGGGAGGAAGCTCACCTGGGTATACATATAAGGCATATAAATGTGTTCACATGTTCATGGGGCATTTTCACGGTGGGTAGAGAGTCACACAATAACCAAAAGAGTATCAAATCCCATTGGGGATCTTGCCATTCTCTAATGGAACAGCAAGAATCCCCTGAGTACAGGGGCAGCCACCAAGAAAGATAGCATTCAAGCTCAAAAACAGCACCAGTCTAAGTCCCATGACTAGTGACTGGTGAAGGAGGAGGGTCCATTGATGGACCCTGATGTTGATGCTTATGAACCTTTACTCTTGAAATTGAAACTTAGCCTAGTATTATAAGAGCCTCCTTGTTGCTCAAATGTGGCCTCTTTCTAAGCTGAACTTAGGACTTGACTCCTGGGGATGAGCCTCCCTGGCACCGAGGGATTACTACCAAGCACCAACTAGCAATGCAACTGGAAAAAGACCTTGACCAAAAGGGGGAAAAGGTAAAAGCAAATGAGTTTATATGGCTAAGAGACTTCAAAGGGAGTCAGGAGGTCATTCCAGAGGTTACACTTATGCACATCTCAGCAGTATCTCATTGAATGTCAAAGTAGATAATACCCCAAATAATGGAGCTCCTGAGGGCTCTGAAGACATCCAGACACTATAGCCAGGGCAGATAGTTCAGGAGTTTGGTGCCCTGCCAGTGGGCCCTACATTGGAATTTATGCTCCCCAGTGTGACAGAGTTGGACTCAGTTGTGGTTTCCCTACACATGGCTCTTCTGTCCCTTCTATTTGAACCTATAATTAGTACTAGAGTTGGTAGGTGTACGTCCAAGAGACTTAAATCTTTGGGCTGTCCATGTACCAACTGGGCCCTGAATCTCAACAGAGTTGCAACATCTACTCTCCAGATCATTGGTCTCACCCAGGACAACTAACAAGGAGATGATGTTGGACAATCACCATACCAAGGAAGCTAGAGAGTCTACAACTGCAAGCAAGAGAGTTGACTCCATCCATCTTCCCTTTGGGATCGAAGCCCCCTCTCAAGTAGAAGTGGAGTGGACATCACCATCCCAGAATCCTCAGGATCAGGGAACGAACTATGGCCTAAAGTAGACTTACCAGTATTCTACTATAGACTCATTGTGATTCTAGCAGTGGAAAAACTATATCATTGATATGGAGGCAGTGACCACTGGAGGTTCTGAGGGCAGTGAGAGAGAAAAACAAGTGTAATTTGGGGGCATATTTGGGACTTGGGAATTGTTCTGAATGACATTGCAGTGACAGATACAGGCCATTATATACCGTGTCTTAACTTAGAAAATTGTGCAGGAGAGGGTGTAAACTACAATGTAAACTATAATCCGTGCTTAGTGGCAATGCTCCAAAATGTGTTCATCAATTGCAATGAATGTACCACACTAATGAGGGAAGTTGTTAATGTGGGTAAGTGTGGAAGATGTGGGAGCGGGGTATATGGGAATCCCCTTTATTTTTTATGTAACATTTATGTAATCTAAGTATCTTTAAAAAAATAACAATTAAAATAAGGAAAGAAAGAAGTGCTTTCCAATCCTGACTGCACCTGCAACGACCGAGGGGCTGTTTCAACCATACCCGGACACGGCGCATCTGAATTGGTCTGCTTGAAGGCCTAGGCCTCCCCATGTGTTCCAAGGCAGCCCCACCCCAAAATGCTGAATCAGGGTCTCTGAAATGGAGACCATGCCTGCATTTTGTCAAGCTCCTTCAGTGATTCTTATCTTGCCTAAAGTTGACAATCACAGTTCAAGTTCAAACCTCTCTTTTTATCAAACATCTTTTAATCCATCATTCATTCCAATGCGTTAAGTTCAAGGAGGGGGCAGAACCTTTGAAATCTCTATTTTCCTTTGTGCAGAAAAAATTAGGCATAAACTCAAGTCAACTATAAAATCAAATAAAATTATAATGGAAATATAAACAAACCCATAAAGCCAATAGAATTTAAATAAACAACATTAATGGGATATGTAAAATTATTTTGCTGAAATAAAAAAATGCTTGCTTGAGGCATAACATGATCATGCTAATGATCTCTAACAGGTACGGTCATTTAGATTCTGACACGTTTTACTTCTTTGTGCCATATGATTTCATTTCCCCACCACGTTTTTAATTATAAATATTGAAAAAAAAAAAAAAAAACAACAAGCAAACAAAGAAGCACACATTGATGGTACAATTCACTGATATCACTTTTGCTTTACTTGACCAGTCACAAACACATCATTTACATATTAAGACTGCCTCTTTTATATTCTCATCAATTTGAAAATTAAGTCTATAGAACTGGATATTTCAAGCTAGTAGAGTCATAAACACAAACATGTATCTCGTGCTAATAATATATGATGGTTCATGAACATAAGATTATCCAGAATGCTTACATATTTTCCATACTATTATTGCAATAAATTTGTACATGCATATGTACATACATTTTCATACAGATGTCAAGATCTCTGGATGAGTTAGGCAAAACATAGTTACAGAAATGCCAATTTTGACCATAAAATATAAACACACTTTATGGCTTACATAAACGGGTCGACGATGCCCTCTGCGTATTGGCCCTATGGTGTTTGCTTCTTCACAGCAGGCAGGACCGTCAGCCCAGAGCCCACCGCAGCACAAGCCCTAATTGTTACATCTCATCACTTGTTTTAAACCTAGCCCGGTAGCATAGCTTTAGCCATGTAAAGCCTGTGCACTCTGCACACCCCATAAAACTGCAGCCAACATGTACTAGGCATAGAGAAGTCGAGTCCACAGCTGTCCTCTGGGGTTCTCTGGTTTAAACACTTCCCACCATGCACCCAGACATCGACACCCTCCTCTGACTCCCCTCTCTCCTGAGGATCCCCCTGCCCTGCTTCCCCCGCTGGGTGTGGCCTTGGGTAGATGTCTTGGGAAGAGCTTCTTTCCTGCAACTTTGTCCAACTCTGCCCAAATAAGCTTCTTGTGTGCTACTGACATTTCACTGTCATGTCTTTTCCCTGGTCGGCTCCCAAATTCACGAACTCGTTGCAACGTAGATTTCTCAAGAGATAAGAACAATCGAAAAATCTACGGTACTTTTGTTTTTACCTCTGGACTCAGAGGTAGATATTTTGTGCGTAACCAGGTCATTCTCTTTCCCAAGGCTGCTATCAAAACTACTGCAGTCTGGTTGGCTTAAACAATAGGAATTTACTGTCTCGCAGCTTTTGAGGCTAGCAGTCCAAACTGGAGGCGTCGGCAGGACCGTGCTCTGGCTCTGTCACGGGCCCATCTCCTTCTTCTCCTCTGCCCATATTTCCTCTGCTTGTAAGGAATCCGGTCAAATTGAACTAAGACCCAGCCAGAGTCAGTTTGGCCTCATCTCAGCCACAACAGCTTCTAAGGTCCTCTTTACAAATGGCTTCACACCCACAGGGCCAGGGGTTGGGGTCCGACTGAACACGCCTTCGTGGGAGACATGATTCTGTCCATAAGAGGGTGCCCTTCGTCGGGGTTCTCCAGAGACACAGACCAACAGGTTATGTATAGGGAGATTTATTGTAAGGAATTGGCTCCTGCATGTAGGGCTGGCGAGTCCAAGCTTCACCTCAGGCCACAGGCTGGAAGCTCTGACAAAGGTGATGCTGAAGTCCTTAGGTCGAATTCCCCAGGAGAAGCTGGCAGGCTGGAAATCCTGGCAAGAGTGAATGTTAGAAGTTGAGGCAGAAATTCTTCTTCTGACTTCTGAAAACTTCAAGATCCCCAACTGATTATATGGGGAGATTCCCCACATTGCTGAGGGCATTTGTTGATTGTAGATGCAAATAGCATCTAATAAACACTGCTACAGCAACAAGGAGGTCAGGGTCTGACCGAGCAACCAGAAACCATCACCTACCCAATTTGACACCGGAAATGAGCCACCCCACTTGAGTAAAGCTGTCTTGGATCTTACCCTGGGTATGTTTCTTCAGATTTTCTCTAGAGTCACTTTGCCAAATAGTATAACATCACATTATGAGTTGTGTTAGGACTGGGTCTAAGTTATTAATTAATCTGGGAGAAATAGTTTTCACGGAGTTGAGTGAGCCTTTTCCAGAACATGGTATAGCACTCTAACTATTTTAAATGTTCTGTGTTCTGTTTTTAAAAAGTATGTCTGCATTTCCTTTAAGTTTATACCTTGATATTTAATATTTTTATTGTTGCTCATGTAAGAGAATAATGGTTTAATGATTTCAAAGAGAAAAAGTTGAAACACATTAGAAGCAGACATTGATCAATATTATTAATTTCATGCAAAGCATATCTTGAGGTTCTAGCTATAACTGTACTCTATCTACATCTACCTTCATCAGGAGAGTTTGTGTGCTATTTGCATAAACTTAGAAGCAATAAAAGTGCACATTTGTAAGGATATTTAAAAATATATAACATCCACTGCACTCCCTCATCAAGTACTCACAAAACCCCACTGTCTTAAATGCCCACATTTCAAACACCCAATGCTCATTTTCCTGTTTGGCACCTTGAACAACTCACAGTAGATCCTGCATCCCCAGGTTGCACTTTCTGGCACTTCAGCCGAATCCTCCAGAACTTTGCCGGTAGCTAGTCCCTTTCTGTCTTCTGGTTGATCCATGGCCAAAGCTTTTCCTTGTGCACCTTGGCTGGGGAACTGGCAGCAGCTTTGACAATGATTTGCTCTGACTTGGACCTTGGCAGTGAAGGGGTCACAGACAGGAAATGAAAAAGATGGCGAGGATGCCTCGTGTCAGTCCTCCCTGGCCCAGCATGCCATCCAATGTCCACAACCCCAGGAGACCCAGCACTGCACTGGACACTGCCATTTTGCCACAGTGTACCTGCTGTCTATGCCAGGAACAGACTCTCCTGTTTGACTTGTTTTTTCTGTGGGAACCAGACCTTTTGCTCCTCCATATAGGTAGAATGGTGGGTTTCATGCCTTGCTCCATAAGTTGGCATGCCAAGTTCTTGTGCCAGCTCTCCCCCAACACAGAGTCAGTTGAGTAGAAGGCCAATTGTTTGTTAATATCCTGTGCCTATTAATTGGTTTATAAAAGTCCCAAGTTACACTTATTTCAAAGAATGCTTGTCCATTCTTGAAGCCTGGCCACTAATTGGATTAGGCAACCTTTGGAGAAAGAATTTGAAATTACAGCCATATAAATATTCTTTCACACTTCCTGGTTGCTTTGGCCTTGAGAAGTACAGCTGTGACTCCTCTAAGAATTGGAAAGACTTTCTGGTGATATGGGGAAAATATTGCTTTGATGCTATCCCAAAAGTTTGAACTAGGAATAAGGAACTGAAGCATTGAAAGTGATACTTATTTCTATTTTATAAAATATTTTTAAATCCCAAGAATTTTTAAAAAGGAAATTGACTTCTTGGGAGGCAGTGAGCTCTCTGCTACCTTGGGCATTCAAGTAGAAATGGGCTGGCTACCATATTACGGTTTGAGGAAAGCGTTTGCTCACACTTCCCCTGTTCTACCACCTTATAGCAATTATCACCAAGCAGATCATTTTAGATCCAGTACAGAAGAGGGTAAGTAATTCAGGCATTGAAATCAGACAGACCTGCTTTGAAGTTTAAGCTCCACTGCTTACAGGTGATTTAGCTTCAGACAATGCACTCGCCAAGGCTCAGGCTGCTCCTCTGTAAAGCGGAAGGACGTGGGTGGCCTGTTCTCCTTTGTCGCACTCTTGTTGATACATGCTGCACCAGTTTTCACTCCCTGCTAACCTGGAAACAGAACCCATCCTCTTAAAATTCCCTGAAACAATCTCCCTGCAGAAAAGCCTCAAGGAGCACATCAGACTTTCTGGAGTTTCCAGGGGAAAGAGGATTTATATTGTAGTCTCCAAACACAACAAAAACTCACAAAAATGGAGAAACGGTTCTCCAGACTCCCTCTGACCTGTGCGTGCCTTGGCTTCTTGTCTTTGTTTTTCCCTTATTTGCCTTTCCACCTGCCCTTTCATGGACTCCTCTTTCTTTCCAGATTCTAAACCCCACCCATCACCAAATGACCCCCAAGGATGCAACTCTACTTCTGCATTACCCCTTCCCCAACTTATAGTCCCACACCCACCAGGGCTTCAAAAAGGGGCGCAAAAATTTACAGAGGACTCTCTCCTCCCTCCTTGGTAGCTTTATACCAGGATTTTTCTGTGGTTTCACTGATCTCCCAAGAAGCTCAGAAAATATTTCTCCTGAATAAGCATAGTCCTCTTTTCATAAGAATTATTCTTACTGATATGAAATAATTAGACTAAGCAAATCCATAGAGTTAGAATCTAGAATATAGGTTACCAGGAACTGGGTTGGGAATAGGGAATGGGGATTTAATGCTTAATTTGTACAGAATTTTTTTTTGGGTTGATTGTGAAGTTTTGGAAATGGAAAGTGATGATGGTAGCATAATACTGTGAGTGTAACTAAGAGCACAAAATTATATATGTGGGTGTGGTGAAAAGGGGAAATTTTAGCTCATATACATTATGAGAATAAAAATTAAAAGATAAAAAAGATTTAAGAGAATGGAAATAGTATAAAAAAATAACTATTCTGGAAAGTGAAATTTTCTCAGTCTTGATTCAATGAGTTAACAGTGTTCTATGCCTCAGTTGCCTCGTTCATAAAAATGATTTGTTACAATGATTTAATGATGAAAAATAGGTGGCACCCATTTCAAGTGCTCCTCCGTATAAATAAATGAGAAAAGGAGGAATAAGAGAATTCCAAATGCCCAAGTGTTTCTAAATGAGCAGGTGGACTGAGGAATGCTGCAGGGAGTTCCAAGCTTAGCCCGGAGCTTCTGGGTCCAGAGCTCACACACCACACCAGGCTGCAGCACCCCTGACCGAACTCGCACTGGCCGTTCTCCACCCACTCTGCCTGCGGCTCTAGGGCCACCCTTGCTCTCCTTCCAGCAGCTGGGTTCCTGGCCCTCTCACTTCTGTTTGGGTTTGACCGTGGGGCAGCACTGGCAGGTGGCCAAAGGGGAGGAGGAAGGCCTGAGCAGGGAGCCAGGGCTCCCCTGGCCCTGCTTTGGTGCATGGTAGTGGCAGTGCCTGTGTCCCACCCTGACTGCAGCTCCTGCCCAGCCCCAGCTCCCACGGGGACCCAGCCACTCTCTGCCTCCCCCGTGTCCTTTCAGGGCTGGAGGTGCAGCTGCTCCCCAGGGTTGCAAGTCCCAGGGTGCCTCGACACCCTGCATCCGTTCCCTCGACATTGCCCTCTCCTCTGCAAATATTTCCTTCTTTGTAGGGTTTCTGGTTGAACCATGGAAATGTAATTCTGTTTCCTAAATGCAGTGCCGGCCCTGACTGATGCCTTAGAAAGCTTGTTAGAAAACCTTAATAATCACTGTCCCTGGATTCCAAATTGAGCCATGTTAGTTAACTAAAAGCTAAGATGAAGCGCAGCTGTGCTGGAGGAAACTGGATGACGGACAGGAGCTGCTGCAAGCCTGAGACCTCAGGTCTCAGAGCTGGAAAGTCCACGTAGGGGTCGCTTCGTCCATTCCCTCTTCAGCTTTTAGGTCACATTTAACAAGCATGGTCTGATGGGCATGGAATCCCAGCCATCCCACTTATCAGCTCGTCTTGGGCAAGTACTGAAAACATTCTGAGCCTCAGTTTCACCATCCGGGAGGGACTGACTCGTGGGCCCCCCAAAGGTATGCTCAGGGCCCAAACGCCTGTCCTGTGGGTGTGAACCCATTTGTAAATAGGGCCTGGGAAGAGGTTATTAGTTAAGGTGGGCGCCAACTTCGAAGCCCCTGTTGAGATGAGGCCACATGGAATCAGGGAGGGCCCTCGTGCACACGGCTGGGCTCCCTACAAGCAGAAGAAATTCAGGGGCAGAGCTGTCGGAAGTGAGAAGACCCCGAGAGCAGAGGCTTAAAGACCGAGGCTCAGGCAAGCCAGCAGCAGAACGCTGCAAGTTCTGGGAGAAAGCACGACCCGGTGAGGCTTGAGTTTGGACTTCCAGCCCCGCAAACTGCAAGGCAACCCAGTGTGTGGCATTTGCCCTAGCAACCCTGGCAAACTAAGATCTCATCTTTAAATTGAGTGTATTATAAACAGGCTCAAAAGCCCTTCTCCAAAATCTTTGGGTCCAGAAATATTTCAAAATTCAGATTTTAGATATTTATTACAATATAATGCATGGTTCTAATATTTTGAAATACCCTAACAGGGGCAGGACTCTAGTAAAACTTGTCATTATTTTTTGCAGGGAAACATGACATTCACAAGAATGAAATAAATGAAGGCTAAAATTAATGACATGCTAGTTCTGTCCAGGTCTGGCCACCAAATGGGTTACAGAATCTTTGGATTTTTACCTAACTCCAAGAGCTATTTTGGGGATCATATTAATTGATTCATATTAAGCCAGTAGCAAAATGCCTGGAATATTATGTACTCAACAAACGCCAGCTGCCACCATCTCTGTCAACGTCATTACAGCAGTCAGCACTTGACAGTTTACACAGAGCTTCCCCATCAACTAATCTCACTGGAGGGAAGGAGCTCTTTGATGAGTTGTCATTTCCCCCCAAGTTGTCGGCAGGGGTACTGGGTCTCAGAGAGTAATATCTCCAAGTTTGGTTGATAAGTAGAGCTGGAATAGAGCTTAGAATCTTCCACCTTAGACTTTGGGCTCTTTTCCTCCATTTATTCACTCTTTCAGATGAGAAACAATCTGGAGAGTGCAATCCCATGTATCTAGAAAGTAAAGCATAGTTTGGAAAAGGTCTGGAAGGAAACGCAACATGCTGTGTGCAGGAGTGTGGACTGGGCCGGGTCAGCGAGGCTACCGTGCGCGGGACGCTGGGGTCAAATCGTCGTCATATGTGCATTCATTTTCCTGGGGAAAGACAACTTTGCACCCGAAACATTTTCAAAAACACAGAGAGTCAGGCACACACAAGTGTTTGGAGACGGCTGTGGCAGGAAGCCCCTGCGACACGCTCTGTGGGTGCGGATTTGATTGCAACAGCCCACAGCTGCTTCGGGCCCAGTAATTGGATCATTCTCCCAGAAGGACATTTCGTCGCGCGTTAGCATCAGGGGCTCTTCCAGGCTTCCTGGGTCTGGGCCTGAGGCCTGCATGCTGTCCTCTGAGATGCTTACATTGGTTTGAGATGAGCCTGCCCCATCTGCCTGATGCAATGATTGGATGACATGGTGGAGAGGCGGAGGCGGAGAAGGCACCCGAGTACTCTGCAGAGGCTCTGCCAGGGACTCTGACAGGGTAAACTGGCCGCAGAGGTGACCTCCAGAGGGCCACATTCAATGCGAGCCACGGAGCCAGAGGAAGGGGCTCCAGCTACGGAAGGTCTGGAGCCTTGGCGGCCCTGGGAGGGTGCCTGCTCCCATGGCTTCCAAGCATCTGTCTTCGGATGTTGGTGTGTGTGTTTGAAAACACAGGTTCCCAGGCCCAGCCCTGCACCTTCCAGGGCAGTTGACTTAGGTTTGGCCCGGCGGTGGAGGTGGAGTCTGTATTTTAAACAAGTTCCTGGGTGTCCCGAGGCACACACAGATGGCTCGTCACTGGCCCAAATGTCGGCATTTTGCAGATGGGTTAACTGAAGTGAAGGGACTTGCCTGAGGTCGTCATGACTGTGGCGCTACCCATGTGGCGCTGAGCACTTTACCTGTGTCATGCCTCGTTTAATCTTCCCAAGCAGACCTGCAGTAGGGGCTGCATTTGCCCATTGAACAGATGAGGATACTGAGGCTCTGAGAGGACCAGGGGCTTGCCACAGTCACACTGCTAGTAATGGATGAACAGCAGGCAGCATCTCTGCCTCCCAGGACACCCATCCCCAGGGTGTTAGTGGAAGGCTTCTCCTCCTGGCGCACAGGGCTGGCGTGGTCTGGCCCTGCCTAGCCCTTGTCCTAACCTTGCAGCCCTCTTCCCCTCAGGCATGATCCTCCAACACGTTGGCCTTCTTACAGTTTCTCATAGAAACTCGCCAAGCTCTTCTGACTTCAGGGCCTTTGCACATCCTGTTCTGCCTGCCTAGCAAGCTTTCACCCAACTCTTCATATGCTTAGCCCCTTTTCACCAATCCTACAGGTAGAAAAATCTTTGTGTCTGGAGTACACACACATGCGCACGCACACAAATTCACAGACATATATACAAATGCATATGCAGGCCTCAGATTCTTTAGTACCTCCCACTATTCTAAGAATAACAGCAAAAGTCCTTAGCAAGGCCAAGACCAGGCTTCCCTGCTCTGAGCTTACCATCCTTTGTCCTCTCAATCCTTGAAGCCCTCTGTGCTGCCCCCTGCTGGATTTCTAGATGCTTATGCTCTACCGCCCCCCGCCCTGTCCCGAATGCCATCTCTACTCCTGTTCTCTCAATTGATTCCTGGCCAGCTGTGAGCATCCCTTTCTTGGGGAAGCATTCTCTGACCTCTAGCTGCACGATGACCTCTTCCTGGGTTTCCATTGCACCGTCAGTCACATCACAGCCCTTGTCATTTTGTACCTTCAAGAATTTTAATTGCATTTAATTTAAATGCATCATCAGGTTTTACATATCACTAAATCCCAGCACACAGCAGAGTGCCTTGTATACAGTAGGCACTCAATAAGTACACTTGGATGATTATGCTAATGAGGCATTTGGGTATGTGCTTAAATATCACCTCTGCAGAAAGTCCTTCCCTGACTGTTTCCTAAAGGAGGTTTCCCTGTTATTTTGTTATTTATTTCTCATTCACGGCAACATGACAAATTAAAGTTATTCCATTAATTTTTTTTTTTTTTTTTT
>JAKSZT010054489.1:27746374-27861253 GCA_026826555.1 Tolypeutes matacus | reverse complement strand
TGAGCTCCTACTGAGGTGTGCGTAAGAGTTACCTCTGGGATGACCTCTTGAACTTCAGTTCAAGCTCACAGACCCCTTGCTAAGAACCCCTGATCTAGACCTACTCAGAGTGACGCGGGGGACACGATTTCTATCTTCTGGAACTCAGTTTTCCTACCTGAAAAAAGAAGGGATGCGATCAGATGAGCTCTAAGGGTCCTTCCACTGTGCACATTTCAGAAATTCCAGGGCTCTTGTTTCTTATAACGGGCAGACGACTTGATTCTAATTTCTCCTCAGTGCTGAAGGACGTGTAGAGGTTGAACTTTGCAGACGAGTGTTTAGTCACATTTTCCCCGTCTCAGTGCCTATAATGAAGGAAGTCAGGTTCAGGACCCAATCCCACATTAACCCCGATTTCTAACTAAAATATACTTGGAAATAAATCGTCCCAACTTATTAGTGTGGTGGCAGGAAAGAGATGCTAGACATATATTTCAGGCTCATTTACATGGGAACTGTTTGTAAAAGGAGTCATTTCTTGATGACACCAAATGCCATTGATTGTACTCTTTGGATGGATTTATGCTTTATTAATATGTAACCAAAAAATTGATTTGTTAAAACAAAACAAAAAACCTCCCAAAGATGAAAAGCCCAGGACCAGATGGCTTCACAGGTGAATTTTACCAATCATTCAAAGATGATCTAATACCAATCTTTCTTAAGCTCTTCCAAAAAAATTGAAGAGGAAAAACTCTACCAAACTCATTCTATGAAGTCAACATCACCCTAATACCAAAACCAGATAAAGATACTACAAAAAAAGAAAATTACAAACCAATATCGCTAATGAATATAGATGCATAAATCCTCAACAAAATACTTGCAAACAGAATCCAAAAGCACATTAGAAAAATTATACACCATGATCAAGTGGGTTTTATCCCAGACATGAATGGATGGTTCAACACAAGAAAATCAGTGCAATAAACCACGTTGATAAATTGAAGAAGAAAAATCGCATGATCCTCTCTAGTCATGCAGGAAAAAAAGGGACCATTTCCTTCTGCGGGTGGGATATCAGGGACCCAGTAAACAAGACCCTATCATGACGCTAATAACAGCCGTGCGCTAGGACAAGCTTAATGAGGCAGCGTCGTGGAGGAAGCAGTCGCTGGAGCACAGAGAGAGGGAGCTGTGATGAGAACCCATCTAAAAAGAGCTGTGACTCTTGGTCAAGGAACACAGCTGATCTGCAGGGATCTATCAGACAGAGAGAGTCAAAAAATAAATACTTCGCTTTTGCCGTCTTCCTCCCTCTGCCCTCTCTGCCAGCATCAGCCAAACCCATCCTGGAAGCAGAAGGCATGTGAGACTGTTGATGTATTCCATTCAGGCCAGCATCCTTGACTGCAAAGCCAGGAGAAGAGGCTAATTAGTACAGGGGGACAGAGATGGAAATTTTACAGCACATAACATTAAGGGGACATCAAAATGCGAGCAAGGAGAATGTTAGAGCGACATGACCTTGAATTGCTCTAAGTTATTTATAAAGCAAATCATTTGCAAACACAGGCATTTTTATGGTTATTCGTCTCAAATTACTGTGACACATCTCTAAATTGTTTGAACATCAAAGAACCCTTGCTATGCATGCTATGCTATGCTAGGCAACAGGGAGCTTCAGGGAAGGTACAGAAAAGATCACTTTAAAATGTAAATATGCCAATTCAGAAAGAATATAAATACCTACAAAATGTGCTTAATTCATTTGCAGTATCGTCTGCATATATTCCCTTGGACGTAGCTGAGCACGCGCCACTAGTTCCTCGCTTAGAGCCGGCTTCTTCTCGTGATCTGGCTCTTCCTGGCTCCAGGCTCTGTTCTCGAGGCACTGGGCGCTGGCCTCTGACTCTTTCCCCATTTTCTAGAAGAAATGGCTCAGGTTTCCCATAGCAATGGCTCGGCTCAAGCTGAGTAGATTTCTCAACCTTCTTCCTGCCCATAGAATTTTGGAGGCTCAGAGGCTGTTCAGTTTTGAAATTGCTCTATCCTTTTATTTTCTTTACTTTTACCATCAATACACATTTCTTAAAATCTTTGTGGGATCTCTGTGACTCGAATTGAGGTTTACTCTATTAAACAAAACCTCCACCCAGAAATTTCTGCTAGACAAGTCCCTCTCTACTTTGTGCTCCGAGTTAGGGCACTGTGGAAGGAAGCCTCTTTTTCTAGTTGAGAAGTTCTGAGATTTTCCTCAAAGATTCTCCGAGCCTGTATGTGCAGCTGAGTCCAGGAGGCTCCACCCCAAGTGCTCCCTAACAAATGATCTTGGAGCCTTCTCGCCACACCCTGGAACTGATCTGGACCCCGAAGGAGGGCCCATTGTTCAGACACCTCCCTGGATTTAATTTTTGCTGGGGACCACTTCTTCCATTGAGAGTCTTGTGCTCGGAAAGATGAGGGATGAGAAACAGTTGTATTTTGAACCTCAGCAAGACCTGGCTCCTTCGTGTTCCTTTGAATTCTGCTTGAAAACCAAACAGTTCCGTGAGCCCACCCTGCTCCTCCTGTGCCTTCTTTTAGGCAACTAGCCGAAGTCTGTTGGCGTTTGCAGCATTCCATCTGGAAATCTCCCCAGAGAGTTCCACAAGATTCAACCTCCAATGGTGATTTCCCTACTTCCTTTTCAGCCTCCACACGCTACACAGTCCTTAAGCTGATACCTTACTATGAGATTTTTGTAATGCCAGCACCCCACTCCCGATTCCCACATTCCAGCCAGTTCACAAACCTCAAGGCTCATTGCTGAGAGGACCACTACGGATATACTCTGCAAATTTTCACCCCATGGCCTCCTCAGTGAAATACGTCGTGCAGATGGAAACTTGGTCATGGATGTGTTGTATCAAAGAGTTTGACTTTTCTTGTGGGCAAAAAGCCTCCGTTGTAGGATTTGGAACCAGTAAGTGACATCACTCCATTTTGCCTTATGAAGATTACTGAGAAACCATTTAGAGTGGTGTTGAGTTATGGAATGCTGAGGCTTGAACTAAGCCAAGGGTTCTAAAAATGGGAAGAAGTAGTGGGTTATAGAGATATTAAAGTGTGAGAGTTGTCAGGAAATTGGTGTAGAAAAGAAGTCCGAGATAGGCAAGGAATTTGAAGATGAGATCATAAAATGTGAAGGGCCTTGAAAACAGTCAGAGGTGCTTGAAACTCAGAGAGCAAGAGAGAACCACAGAAGGATTATGAATAGGAGAACTAGATAACTAGAAATGTATCCTAAAGATATGTGACAACTCCTACAAAATACTTCTATTGGCAGACTCTAGACATAACGCTCCATTAGAATGCTTTAAGATAACTGGCAATTAAGAGTGAACTATTTGAAATGGGAACATACTTTTGCAAAAATGCAAAGATGGCTCAATATGAGAACACCTATTATTAAAATCCAACACATTTAGACACTAGAGGAGAAGAAAGGAGTGGGCACTGTGGTTACCATGGAAAAAAGGAAAGGTGTCAACAAACTTGAACCTGTGATCAGGACTAAGAACTCTCTCCAAAATAGGAACCAGAAGGAACATCTTTAAGTTGTTTGAGCAAAAATTATGAGTTGCAGAATAATAATTTGGTAGACCAAGTTTATAGATTTTCACAACATGCCATTTTTAAAAATTGTTATAAGAACATCATGTGAATGGTAAACAATTCAGAATATGGTTACTTCAAGTCAGGGAGGGTAAATGGCTAAATAAAAGATGTACACTGCATGAGTAGACAGAAAAACCAAGTTTCCTCCCGGTCTCCGACCCTCAGCCCCTCCCCAGCTACCTGTGTGCCCTTGTAGAAAGGCTCTCTGCACATAAAAGCATTTGCCAGAGATAGAGGAACTGGCCAGCACTGTTCTTCACCTTCCTTTTTTCTTTCTTTCTTTTTCGCTTCCCACTGAATCTCGTCCATTTCAATATTCAGTGCATAGCAAGGCAGGCTGGGCTCCCACCTGGAGCGGCTTCCCCTCCCCGCAGCAGGGCCTCAGCTCCCCCTGCATCTCTCCCCTGGCTCCACAGCACTGAGCCCAGCCCTGGCCAGGCTGCTCGAGGGAGGGGTCGGCGCCAGGCCACCTGTGCAGCCTTAGCGGAGTCCCTGCAGCTCTCTGTGCTCTGTGTGTCCATGTTTGCAAAGTAGGATGATGTTGCGCATTGAATCATGACCCCACAAAGGCACGTTCAGCTCCCAACCCCTGGCCCTGTGGACGTGAACCATTTGTTAATAGGAGCTTGGAAGAGGTTATTTATTTCAGGTGTGTCCAAACTGACTGAGGGTGGGGCCTTATAGCAAAGGAAACTGGACACAGTAGAAGAAGCCACGGGGAGCAGCCAGAAGCTGGAAGTCCCCAGTACCCGGAAGAGAAAGAAGATGCCGCCACGTGCATCGCCGTGTGATGGAAAAGCCAGAGACCCAAGAAGCGGCAGCAGCCAGCCCGGGAACGCCACAGTCTTCAGGGAGAAAGCATGGCCTTGCTGGCGCCTCCAGTGTGGACGCCTCCCAGCCTCAAAACTGCGAGCTAAGAAATTCCCATTGTTTAAGCCAACCCTGTGTATGTATTCGTCTCAGCATCTGGGAAGTCAGAGCAGATAATGACACCTGTCTCAAAGTGTTGTAAGGACAGAATAAGGCAATGCAGGCAAAGCTCTTAGGATAGTTACTGACAGTGAAGCATTCAGTGGCCATTATTATTGTCACTGTAACCATTGGTCAGCTCCCACTGTCCAGTGGTTTTCAGACACACCACAGGTTGGTGTCCAAGGCCTCTCTAACTCTGGCCTCAGCTTTGCTGCCCTCCTGGCCACCCCGTGTAGCCCCTGTGTCCACTGCCCCCTCCCCACCCGCTCCCCAGCTGACTGCAGCTGGGCCTCTGCCTTCCCTCAGGTTGTCTTGGGAAACTGCCCCCCTCTCCAGCCCCCGCCTCCTGACATCTGTGCTGCACTCGGCTTTCCCAGCTACTTTCTCCCTCTTGAAAGCTGCCAGGCGGCTGCCCTCACCTGTCCCCCTCACACCTGTCTAGCTGCCCCTCCCGTCTTCACACTCCCAGGCCGGAGCTCCCTGCGGCTACCATCTCACCTCCCTCCTCTCCCCCAAGTTTACTCTGACTCAGCGTGTCTGGTCCTCTCTGGTACGGTCCTTGCTGTACACTGTTGACACTCCATCCCCAATCTCTCCGCCCTCACCTGGACGTGGGCTCCGGGCAGCCCTCCTGCTCTGCCTGCAAGCCGCCCCTCTCCACCTCAGGGCCTGCCACTTCCTCACCTGACACCCAAACTGCCCCCACATCCTGTTCGTTAGACAGTTAGACAGTTACGTCTGTGAATATAATGACGCTATTACTGATAGTTAACATTGACTCCATAGTCAGTCTTTGGCAGACACTGTCCCCAGCGCTTCCCATGGGTTCTTTCATTTAGCCGCCCTGTGACATGGCTATGATGATCACCCCATTTTACAGGTTAAACTGCAGCCTCAGAGGCTAAGTGGCTGCCCAGGGCTGCATGCCCGGTAAGAGGAGGAGCCTGCTGATGGCCCCCTTCCCACTGCCTGCCGACAGGAGACAGAAGGCCTTCCCACCACAAACGCTTCCCTGTTAACACGGTTTAGGGACTCCCCTTCTGCGGTTCAACGCCCTCTCCTCTGCAGGGCATCTCCATCCTGCCTCCTGGGCCAGCCTCAGATCCTGCTACTGACGCCCACCTTCTGCCTGCCTGATCCTTCTCGCCGGAACCTCCCCCAGGTGTGGCTCCCTGAGGCCGGCTGAGCACACGCGAGGCGGCTCTCCGCTGCCCCCTGCTGGCCCACGGGCTGAGTGCAAGCACAGCTCCGCCCTGCTCTTGGGATTTCAGCCCCGGCTTCCCGTGGACTTTACGTGGCCCGGGGCTCTCTTGAGGCAGTTCCGTTTAGTGTAAGGTCCCCAGAGGTGAGCGGTAATTTTAATAAGAGCTGCAGGTATCTGCTGTGACCAGGCACATTTAGGAAAGAAGAGAGCCTGTGCTTGGGAGGCAGACGGGGTCCCACCTCCTCCTGCTCCTGCCTGGACCCCTCCCGCTGCTTCGTCTCCTGAGCCTCTGGCTTCCTTTGAAAGATGTGATGAGTGATACTTGGTTTGGGAGGTCGTGGTGGAGTTTGAGAAGGAGCACGTTGGCAGTGAACGCGGCTTCCTTTCCCTTTTTGTGTGTGCAGGGAAAACGGCAGAGGTGAAGAGCATGATGCGAAAAAGAACAAAAATGCTAAATGAACTTTTTAAAAACTCTTGGCAGTTTTCCAGGCTTGCTCAGACTACTGAAGATTCTTGGACCTCAGACATTGTCTCCCTCTGTTAACGGGCATATATCCTCCGAAATGGTTCAATTGTTACCCAAAAAGTACTTCCATCTCTAACTTTACAGCAAAGCAGGCCGCGTTTGTCGGAATCTGTGCTTGGTGGGAGGGTTGCTGTCAGTGGGTGCTGAGACCTGGAGGGAGAAATCAGATAAAATCCCAAAGGAGGACAGGCCCTGAGGAAGGCGCCGAAGCGAGCAGGCCCCCGCCACGATCCTGCGACTGTGTCCACGTCCCCGGCAGTGAGCACCTGGCCTCAGGGAGCTGCTCCCCCTTCTTCCCACCTCACCGACCAGGTTGGCTCCAAATGGCTCAGGTTAAAGTCTAAGAAAATGTCTTCACCTCCTGTGATGCCACCAACACCCTGGAACGAGAATGGGGACCGCAGCAGCATCAGTGCTCGGAGCGGCCCGACGGCCCATCTCTGGCTTTCAGTGCCCAGATGGCCTCTCCACGCCTCCCGCAGCCCCAGCTGCACGTTCTCTCCCTCCCCCCGCAGAGGAGCCGATCCAGCCCCAAGCCCCTCTCCCTTCCCGCCCTCTCCAGCTTTCCCTCCCCTTCTGCAGTAGGATAAGCACGCACAGTGTGAGTCATTTCTTCCTCAGAAAGGCTGGTTCTCTGCTTTGTCAGTCCCAAGTCACCCAAAGTCACCTCCCAGGGGACAACACAGATGTTCCTGAGCGGGGCTCCCGCCCCTATGCCCTGGCCCTCTCCCTCCTTGGCCCTGGAGCTCTGGGCTGGACAGTGGTTTAGGAAACTCACACCCTCCTTCCCTCCTTAGGCATGGGCCCCCCAGTGCTGCAGTCCAGGGACCCCCAGCAACGCAGGCCCCCCGCTGCCAGCCAAATCGCCCAAACTGCCTCCGTGGACTTCTGTGCCCTCAGAGCAGGCTGCCTCACACAGAGAGGCGAGTGTGCATTGTGGCGTAAGAGCGTGTGAATTATCATTCGTTGCAGAATAAACCCGAGTTCTTACCCAAGGACATTGCTAACATTGCCGTCTTATTATTTTTATCGCTATTATTATCGTTTCTGAAAGGAGTCTACAGTTAGCTCATCTGCAAACCGAGTGCAATTTTACTCCCCTCAGAAGGTTTGTGATCAGGATGTAAGAAGTAAATTGTGTTTGTATAGTGGCATGTGGCTCATGAGTGTGTGTTATTACAGTGATCCCTGCCACGAGTGGCTGTAGTAGTCCGAGGCTGTCAGACGACCGTATGTGGTTGGGATCATCGGCTCCACTCTGCGTGTTACAACGAGAGCGTCATTAAATATACATACAGACGTACACGCACACACACAGCGCCACTGGCTTGTGCCCTGTTTGTGGACCAAAAGGAAGTCGTCTCTGTTTCCTCGGGGCCCCTCACAGAGCAAAAGCCTGGCCAAGGCCGTGCGGGCTGGAGGCACCACGGACGGGGACTCACCACTGGCTCCGTCCAGTTCTTCCATCTCCTGGTTGAGTCCGAGGCAGGAGAAGTTCTTGGTCCGTCTCCAAGTCCCTGGGACAGAGCAGCATGCAGAGGCGGCTGAGACCTTCCTGCCGTCCCGCAGGAGAGGCCGACGGGCTGTCGCGCAGGCGGCGCTCTCAGGCGCTGTGGCTCTGAGCGTCGCCGGGTGTCGTCCTGAGAGCCCGGCACGCGTCTCTCCAGTCAGGAGCGCGCGCCCTTCGTGGGGAGTGGCGGGGTGGGGGCCAGCACCCACAGGAAACCCCATGCTGGGGACCAGATGTGCTGGCCTGGCGCCCGGGACGACGGTGGCTGTGAGCTGACACCGCTCTCGGGGGTGCCTGGGGCTAGCACTCAGCCTTCCCCTTTGCCCAGCACAGGTCAGCGCTCACAGGCGACGGCCTGGCTAAATAGCTGGGTTTCCTGGCACCCGGCCCACCCCCTCTGCGGTATCTGCCCCCTGGGGGGAAGCAGAAGCATCCCTCAACCAGCCACGCAGGAGAGAGAAGGGTGGCGTGGTCCCCGCCCGCCGTGGGCCACGGATGGAGCCGCGCTGGCCAGGGCGCCCGACACCCACTCCGGGAGCTGGCCTGGCTCCGTCCCTTCTCCAGGGGTGTCTGCAGACTCCCACCCAGCGTCCGAGGGAGCCGTGCTTTTGTGGGTGACCCCAATACCTGTAAACCGTGGAGCGGGTGGGCCCCCAGGCCTGCTGATCCTGCTGGCAGGCTTCGTTATGCTCTTTGCAGCTACGCCCCCACACGTGGGGAGACCCCTCCCCAGAAGTGCTAAGAAGAGCTTCTTTCCCTCGACAGGTAAAGATCCGGAAACAGGAGATGTTCAGGGACTTTTCTGACCAGTGGGCCATTCGGGCTGAAAGTCAATGGCCCCGGGAGATGGAGAAGATGCATTGCAGTTGTCGACGCATCCTAGTGGCCAGGTGCTGTGTGACCGTATCACACATAGTGTGTCCAACAGGTATATGAGGCCATATGAGGTCAGCACCCGTTTCCTTCGCTGCACAGGTGAAGAATATGAGGCTCAGGGTGGTGGGGCATGTGCAGTCACACGGCTGAGATCAGCGCAGTGCCAGCGTTTTGGCTGTGTCCATCTAACTCCAAAGCTCCGGTGGGCCCTGTCATCTGGAACACGTACGGCATTTGTCAGCAGGACAAACTCCTGAGCCGTTTAGGGCCATAGAGGGACTTGCAGTCAGACACCTATGAGACTCGTAGCCCTGCACTGCTGGCCACAGCGGGCACTCTCGCCTGTCCAGGCCGCCATGTCCTCATCTATAACATGGGGGGATGGAGAAAGGCTCAAGGGTTAGGGGCTAGCGGTGGAGCCAAGGGGGCGTGACCACTGGCTTCCTGTTTGCCCTCTGGGCCCCAGAGACAAGTTGTCTAGCTCAGGAACACCAGGGAAGGGATGCAGTCCTCCTTCGGCCCAATTTCTACATGCACAAAGTAACAGCCTAATTAGCCCCAGTCCGGAGCAGCAGAGTTCAAAATTTCAGTCGCGATGGCACCTCAACTGTGAGTAATCCCGTGACGTACAAGGACTCCTGACTCTGGCAGGCGACTTCAAGGTGGTGGGGTGTGTGCAGAGGCCTGCAGCACCCCCCACACACACACACACACCGAGACTCAGGACTTATAATGAGAGGAACCTGCTATTAAGGCCCGTTCTCTGTCACCCACCAGCTCTGTGACCCTAAGCAAATCACTCAACCTCTCTGATGTTCCGTTTGCTTGCCTAAAAAAATTCAAGGAAGTGATAGTAAAACTTGCATTTCAAGGCTGCTGTGAATGTCCACGTCTGAACACTGATACAGTTGATTCACAGTAGTTACATTCCATAGAGTCTCTGCAAGCACTGCACTGAATTAATAAATACTGAACAATTGCTCCTCGGGGAAATGCAGGGCTTGGTTTCTGCAAGTCTCTGGTCTGAACATTTTAGTCAACTGCTCAATACATAACCTTGTTTTATGTGTGTTTCTGTTTAAAGACACTTTATTTAATATGTATTGATTCATTAACATTGAACTCCGTCAACATGCCTGGATGAAGATTAGCTGACACGCAGGGTTTCTCTGAAAAGCAGGCATTTCGCAGTCTTCTCACACTTAGGAGCACCAGGCGGCACTTCAGCACCATGCTGGGGGGCCATCTTAAAGAGCAAAATCACCAACAAAAAGAGCAAAAGTGCAAATAGCATGGCAGTAAATATGCCGTGAAAAAGAGGCTTGTTTACTGAATGAGAGCTGAAGCGAGAGCGCCCTCTGCCGCGGCCACAGGAAACAGCAGGCAGCTCCGGGTCCTTTGCATCTGTCCCAGGACTTAGAGCAGGCCCACACACCCGGGATGTAGCACCCATGCATGCTAAATTTTATGTTTTCCAAACCATTTTCAAGGTGATTAGTATAACAGGATGCCCTGGCTAAGACTGGATTCTAAAATTTGGGAGAGGAAGCTGTCCTCTAAAAGCTAATAGACCATTACAGGTCAGGCTAAGCTTTTTTCTAGGAATTTCACCACATGATAATGCGGATGTAAAGAAGTCCTTGTCTCTATGTCTGGGGAAGCATCTTAATTCAGCAACATAACCCAGGTAAGTTGTCTGAGACAAAATGGGAAAGAAAGTGTTCTGCTTAGTAATGGGAATTAATCAGATGTAAATTTAGAAGAATTCCTACAGACTTTGTTGCTTCCTGCATGGAATTGGACTGCCATTGTCCATCACTTACCTCTTGATCATATGGAGCTGTGTGGCTTCTCATGAAAGCGGCTGTGAGTTGTCGCCTTGAGGACCCAGGGGGGAATAAATCACGTTGAGATTCACGTTATGCTGTAGGAGCAACTAGGCAAGGAATAAAGCACAATGCTGTGTAATGCTGTTTCAGGCTGAGGAGCAGAGCAGCAAATCAGTCCATGTACAAGGTCATAAATCAAGGAATATTTAATTTTTCATCATACACTAGGCTCAACCTTAACCCTAACCCAATGAATCACAGGTGCAGCATAGTCTAAAAATCTTAACATAAAACACAGTGCTCGTAACTGCCTGGACCCAAACAATTTTCCCAGCTTTATTTCCCACATAAGCCATGATTTGTTCCAAATTGCCCTCTTTGTAGCAAACTTCCTGTTGCTGGTTCTTCTAGGAGTGACCCCTCCCCTTCTGTGTTCATGAGGGGTCTTGGAATATAGTTTTCTTTACTTTGACTGAGTCACAGAGCCTAGACCAGGCTTGGCCATCCCCTTCTCCCTGCCTGCCTTGAAAGGAAAACCAGAGGTGGTCAGCGTGCTGGGCAGTGAGGCGGCAGGCAAGCCGCAGCCTGCTTTGGAGGCAGCTTTTTCTCTTTCAGGAAGCACGGCCTCCTTTCTGCCTGGCCCCTTCCTTCCATCCTGTGACGCTCCTGCATGAGGGCAGGGTGCTAGCACAGCAATGGCCCTCTTGAGGAGGGAGAGACGAGAGGATGGTGGAGTTGCAGAGCCAGACTCCTGCTGGACCAGCTGCTGAAGCAGGCCTGCCCCTGCCCGTCCCGACACTTCTTCTTAGGTGGGCTCAGTATCTGTCCTGTTCCTTAGGCCCCTGTTAATTGGATATTCTGTTACCAGCAGCTGAACATATCCACCATTATACAAAGGCAGGCCTCTACCAGAGCATGCTAAAGCTCTGCCCACCGAAGATGCTGAGTCCACCTGAGTCCTGTGACCCTGGGAAGCAGCAGGGGGTAAAAACTGCCCCCAACCTTTGCATTCCAGGAAAGAGCTACCTGCAAGGAAGCGTCCTTCCCAGATGGCTTAGCTGAGACCCACAGATGCTCCCTTGTTTGCCTCTGACAAGGCCAGACATAGACTCCAAATTCCCATTCTTTGCCTCATAAATGATTACCTGAACTGGTTGTCCTTGCTGGCCAATGGGAATAAGTACCCGTAAACCAAATTTTGGTTAAGGTTCACTCCTCCCCCCCAGGTCTCTAACTGAAGCATTCATTAATTCACAATTAAAGTAGGGTGTTGGCTGTACTTTTTTGTAGGTGTCCATTATCAGGCTATGTGCCCTTCTATTTTTGTTTACTGTGGATTTATTATTACAAATGGCTATTAAATTTTTAAAAACAATTTCTGGAAGTATATCATTCATACATGAACATACATAAACTATAAGCGTTCAGGAAACATCGTGCTCTTACAGAACAAACACGCAAAATGTCATGCAGGGCTCCCACACATCACCCCCCACCAAACACCCTGCATTGTTGTGAAACGTTTGTTAACAAATCCTGAAAGAGCATCGTCAAAGTATTACTGCCAACTATAGTCCGTATCTTCCTCCCCTATGTATTTTTTTTAAAGGATTTATTTATTTATTTATATCCATTTTTACCCCCCCACTCCCCACCCCCACCCCACCCCACCCCGGTTTTTGCTGTTTTTGTGTCCTGTCTTCACTGGGATTCGATCCTTGGAGCCTCCAGTGTAGGAGAGAGGCTTCCTACTGCCTGCGCCAACTTAGTTCCTGGTTTTTTGGTGTGTCTTGTCTGGGCTCTCCCTTGTGTCACTCTCTTGTTACATCATCACCTTGATGCCTGTCTCACGGGGCCTGGTGGGGCACCCACACACAGGGCCTGGCAGTTCACCCCGCGTGCAGGGCCTGGGGGCTCACCTGCTCACAGGGCCTGGGGGCTCACCCGCTCATGGGGCCTGACAGCACACCCACGCATGGGGCCTGCTGGCCCGTGCTCCTTCTATATATATATATATATTATTTTTACTGAGAAGTCCCAGGGATCGAACCCAGGGCCCTCCATATGGGAGACGGACACCCAACCATTTGAGCCACATCCGTCCCCCTGCTATATCTCTTAAGGTTGACCAAAGATACCTAGAGTTACAGTCATTTCCCATACAGGACAGTCATATAATAAATCAGGCTTAGTTTATCACCAGCATTCCAAAAGCCAGACCTAGGGAGAAAAACTAGGTCTGGGGACACATGCATGGTTTCTAATATAGCGAATGTTTAGCCTGCCCTGATTACCACAAAATCAGGACAGCAAGAATATTCACATTAAATTTTATCAAATATTTTTATTCTTCTATTGAAACAATCTGTGATTTTTCTTCTTCATTCTCTGAGCTGATTAATTACATTGATTTTCAAGTGTTGCATTCCTGGGATAAATCCCATTGGGTCATATCTGATATATTGCTAGATTCATTTTACTCATATATTGTTATGAATTTTGCATCTTTCTTCGTGGGGGATCTTAGAATATAGTTTTCTTTACTTTGGATGTCTTTCTAAGCGTCCATTCTTAGGGTTACGCTGGCTTCATTAAATCAGCTGGGGAATGATCCCTCCTGCTCTATTTTCTAAAAGATCTTCTAGATGATTGGTATTATTTATTTCTTACATGCTTCATATTATTCTCCAGGGAAGCCGTCTGAGCCTGGATTTTTCTTTATGGGAGTTTCTTTTTATTAAAAACTTTAATTTTTAATGGGTATATGCAGATTTCTCCTTTCTTTTTCGTCAATTTTTAAAAGTTGTTTTAAAAGATTTTTGTAAAATTTATTGGTATAAAGTTGTTAATAATGTCCCCTTAGGATCATTTCTTTCTAATATTGGTATTTGATACTTGGAATCTCTAAGCATTGATTTAACTGTATTCCAGTATTTTGATGTGTTGATTTTTCATCATCAATTATATAAAAGGATTTTACTAATTTTCCGTAGATTTCTTCTTTGACCCATGGGCTATTTAGAAGTATATTGCATAATTTTCAAATAATTGGGACTTTTCTAGATATAATATTTTATTTCAAATTAGATTTATTCTAATCAGCAACATACTCTGATTGCTTTTGAGCTCCTTTTTGTGGGCCAGCACTTGGTCTATTTTGGTGAATGATACATATGAATTTGAAAGGAAGTTTTATTCTGCATTAGCTGCGCACAGGGTTTTATATTATGAAATGGGTCAAAGTCACTGGTAATGTTGTCCCCATCTTTTCTGTTCTGATTCATTTTGTCCCACCAGTTACTTAGATATAAGGGCAAGGGTATTAAACCCTAGTTATGATTATAAATTCATCTATTTTCCCTTTAGTTCTGCGAATTTACTTCAGTTGAAGCTCGGTTGTTGGGTGCACATGCATTTTGAATTTTTATGTCCTCAGGTTGAATTGAGCTTTTTTAAAATTATGAAATATCCTTCTTCATCTCTGGTAATAGTCCTTATCTTGAAGTCTGCTTCATATTTCACATTTATGTGGCCCACCCTCTTCTTGTGCTTCGTAATTGCATGGTCTATCTTTTTCCAGCCTTTTTCTTTCGGTCTATGTCTTTAGTTTGAAGTTGTGTTATTTTAAGCAACATCGAGTTGGTGCTTGTTTTCCTCTTGAGTCAAATCATCTTAGCATTATTTTGTATGTTTAGCTATTTACACTAAATGTCATGGTTACTATGTTTACATTTAAGTCTTCCACTTTAGCATTTGTTTTCTATTTAATCCACTTTGGTACTTGTTTTCTATTACTCTCATCTGTTCCTTCTATTTTAGCTTTGACTATTTTTTGTTATCATTTTCTATCTCTTTATGTACTTTTAAATTATATGTATTATATTATTTTTAGTTGTTGCTGTAGAGATTATAACAGGCATATTTAAATATCACAAATAATATTTTAATTCTTCACAAAAATATAAAAGTCTCACAAAAGTATAATTCCATTTACTTCTTTCCTGAACTTTGGGCTCTGTATTTCACTTCTAGATTTTGTAAACCCCATAATACCTTTATCTTATTTTTGTTTTATTCAGTCAATATAGCTTAAAGAAAAAATACATGATAAGAAATTTTTATATGTTTATATACATATTTGCAATATCGGATGCACTTTCATTTTTCCATATAGATCTGTATCATTTTTCTATCAGGTATCTTTTCTTTTTATCTTTCCCACTAGATCCTTTCTAATATTTATCTTAAGTATTTTAAAGTTCCTATCTGCTCATTTCAACCTCTGGGATATCTCTCAGTCTTCTTCTATTCAGTGTTGTGTCACCTGACTTTGGATGATTTGTTTCTTTACATTAAAAAAATTTTTTTATTATGTGGCAGACATTTTATGCAAGCAAATAGTAGACCCAAAGAAAATAATATTGACCCTCGTAAAAGCTCTTGAAGTCTGACTACTGGTGAGACTCCAAAGACCTCGTTGTGCTCCATTCGCCAGCCAGTTTCCTGAATCAAGAAACCTCTCTCTCTGATTCACAACAGTCACCAACTTTTTGGGTTTTTCTCTCTCTCTGTTTATAAACCATCATTCCTTTGTCTTTTTCTCTTTGGAATATTTGTCTCCATCCTGCTTCCAGCCTTCAGCTGGCTGCTACTTTATCCTCAGTGTCAGTTTTGTGTGCTTGGGGGTACATTTTCTCCTCTCTCATGCCCCACCTCCAGACTCTGGAAGGCGTCTGCGCTGCATTCTTGGCAGGCCACTGTGGGATCTTTTCTCACCTTCCTTGTCCTGCCTCCATCCATCAGTGGGCATTTGCACTCAGAAAAGGCTACATCCAACTCTCAAAGCTTCTTACCCACACCTGACCGTCAGCATGCCACCATGGTTAAAGTCCTTTGGAAACAAAGTTAGCAGATGGTTGCAATCAGGTTTGTGATGGAGACACCCAAGAATTCTAATCCATCCATCCAGCTCACACATGGCCATTAAATACCCATTAAAATGTGTGCTGGTTTCTCCTTACCCCTTTCATTCCATCATCTGCCGTGCCCTCAGGGATGAAATCATGTGTAGGATTCTTCCCTTCCAGTTCATCAATTTCTGGCATTTATTTCATTCTAGTTTCTCTGCATCCTTAAAATTCTGATTTTTAAAAAATTACGGTCATGTAGCTTATTCAGGTTGTTCTTGGTTTTTAGGGTTGAAGAAACAATCTCTTGAGACTTAGACTTTTTATACCGTAACTAGAAGCACATGGTCTCAGAATGGTCAACTCCTCATCTTCCTTTCTTTCCTTCCCTTAATCTCTGAAACCGTGTGGTCCTGTATGTAGCCTATAAGGCAGAAAATTAACTTTGGTTACACTTCCGGACATTTAAAAATGGATAATCTGGGTTTATCATATAGGACTTGTTTCCATGAGTCACATGGAATGGTAAAGCTGGACAGACCTTGAGAGGTGAGCAAGACTAACCTCCACCCTATATTTCAGAGCAGGGGTTCTTAAGGGGTCCACGAGCTTGAATTGAAATTCAAGAAAACATTATTCTTGTTGGGGTGTGTTGGTGCAGGTGTGACATATTTATTAAATAATACACAGTGTTGTGTGGACTTAGTAAGGGGTCCATGGTTTTCACCTGACTGGCAAAGGGGTCTGTGGAACAGAAAAGGTTTAAGAACCCCTATTTCAGAAGGTAGAAATCTTACTCCAAGAGGGACAGATTTCTAGCCCAAGGTCACTCAGTAACTTAGTTACAGAGTTGGAGCCCCAGCTTACCTTCCACTTATCTTTCTGCTTCTTAAAATACCTGTCTCTTGGAGCTTCTGTTCCTTCATTGATAAAATAAGGGAGTTGAATTAGATAAACGGCTGTCCCTTCCAGCAGCATGATTCTATTTTTCTCCTTTCATTGTGCCTGCTGAAGCTTTCAAGGATAACAAGGGCATGATTCACGTTACATCATCGGAAAACCTTTTCAATTGATGCTTAAAGATTTGTCAGACCATGTCTAGATCACAATTCTGGGAAAAATATAGCCTATTGTTAAAAAAGAAAAACCGTCTTTATTCTGACAATATCTAGATGTATTCACATAAAGAATTCATTAGGTACTCTCAAGGATAATAAAAACACTAACATTTCCTTATTATCATGCTCCCAAAAACAACCACTGTAAAAGGTTTTATATCTGTATATCTCACAAATGTTAGGGGCTTACATCTTATCTATGTATGTTGACCGATGTCTTGCTGTGCTAGAATGCTTTGCTAGGAACCAGGGGACTAGTACTGGGGTACAGCAGTGGACAAGAGAGAAATGGGTTGTGTCCTCATGGCCTTACAGTCCACTGATGGAGAGGGGGAAATATGCAAATGAGCCAGCAGCAGTATTCACAGGTAGATTTGACAGAGCCACTGGAATGATGGTGACTCTAGAGAGCGTGACTGGAGAATGTCTCTCCCAGAAATTGACATTTGACTTAAACTATACATAATACAAAAGAATCAGGGATTTTAAAACATAAGCTAAGAGTGAACTGGGGGAAATGAGCAAATGCCCTGAAAAAGGACTGCATTTAGTGAGTCCTTTACCAGGAAGCAGACCAGGGTGGTTCGATGGGAAGCAGGGGAAGGGGGATCAGGGCCTGCAGAGCCTTGGCGGATGAGCTGGGATACTATCCTGAGTGAGTACAAAGTCACTGCAAGGTTCTAAAGTAAGGATTTCTGAGTCTAATTCATAATTTAAAATGTATTTTAATATAGACATACATATATAATGGATGCTTAGAGTAAAAATAGGTGATATATACCCATATGTAAAATATTTCACTAAGGGTATAGTCCCTTATTGTTTTAGAAGAATGGGATTTTTCTATATATAATGTTCTGCTGCTTACATTTTTCACGTATCGTGTCTAGAACATCTTCTCTTGCCATCAGCTAGAGATCTCACACAATTTGGTCAACAACATTGTGTAGTTTTAATCATCTTTCTTTGAAGGTAAATGTTAATTTAAATGACGATCATAATTGTGTATGTTGAGTTTGCTTGTTTAAGTGATTAATTATTCATTGATTCATTCACTTATCCAACAAACGTTTTTGAGCCTCCACAATGCACCAGGCCCTATACTAGGCATTCATAGAAATATGATTAAGTCAGAAAGTCAAATATCCTTGTCCTTAAGAGCCAGTAGTCTGGAAAAGAAGATCAAATTGTGTGTGAACAAATCTGTTCGTGTTTTGTGAGGGCTGGAGGGAAGTTTGCACAGAGTAAGACAGGAGCACAATGTGGGGAGGATTCAGTTCATGGAGGCTGGGAATCAGCAAAGCTTGAACAGAGTAGCTGACACCTGGGAAGAATTTAAGAGGCAAGTGGGGGAGCCCAGCTGGCCGAGGGCAGCGCATCTGCACCGAGGCCAGGAGGAAAAGCACCAGGTGGGTGCCTGGGGCCGTCATTGGAGGCTGGAGAGGAGGAGAATGCGTCGCCCTGGGGGACAGGACACCTGGGCTCCTGACTCGCTTCGTCCTTTACCTCTCCATGGCCTCTTAGGTAGGTCCCACCCTCGCTGTGCCTCAGTCTCCATGTCGCAATGATGTCCTTGGGCTCTGGCGTCTTGTGACTGTAAGTTTAAAATCTAACATAAGCAGGAACATTGTGGGAAGAAAAAACGTTCGTGTTGACCTCTACTGAGCTCTGAAATGCAGCCAGTCTTTTTTCCCAGCAGACAATAGTGAAACAATTAATGAAATGAGAAATGCTGATCTCAGAGAGGGCATCTTCAACAAAATAAGAGGAATAATTGAATAATACTGTAGTTAGAGATTCAAAGGAACAAGGAGGGAGTTTCCTCCAGCCGCCTTTGGTAATCTGATAATCCTCCGGAGCTCCACCTCGCGGTCGTTTAGGTTTGGCTTGACCACCTCCTAGGAAGGACACTCACCACCTGCAGGAAAAGCACCTTCTCTCTTGGATAGCCAAAATCAGCCCCACTATACCACACAAGGGTCTCTTTGTTCTAGACACTTTGCTTGCCACACCCTTATGCTGGAAGCTTCTCTGATGACAGTCCCTGTACTTCAGTGGTCATGTTCCCTGCGGGATGATTTCTATGACCTGAACCCCAGCAGCCTGGGCCAGGCAGGGCTCTTCCCCGGGGCACTCTAGCTGGGCCGCACTCCTGTGGTGCATCCTCATGCAAGAGCACTGCAAAGGAATGATGGAGATTAGCTGAAACAAAGCCCTTCCTTGGGGAATTCAAACGGAGAGCACAGTTAGCTTAAGGTAGGAGCAGAGGAAAAGGGCTCTCTGTCAAGGATGTGGTGTTTTCCCTTCCAATACCCAGTCCACTCTGACATTGGAATTTGGGCTTGGTTTGCAATTCCACCCTAAGCTTCAGGGGCATTTAAACCCCAAAGAGCAAGTCCATCCTCCTTGCTTCTGTTGGTTAGCCTAAGCCAAGAAGTGCACGGTATTCTTCTAGCCACAGCAAGAGGTTTACAAACTCAGAATTTTGCAAGGAATGCTGAGAAGCAGTCCCTTCTCTTCTTTATACGGACTCTTTGGTCTGCATATACAAGGTTTCGAACCACTGCAGTTGTTTCCGTATCATGAGAGAAGGCAATCGAGATGGACAGAGTAAAGGGAATGGCAGAGAAACTGCCTGGGAGGTTTATCAAAGTCATTCTAATCCCACCGTCTTGTGTTGTCTAAACCACTTTGAATTGGGATTTCCATTATTTGTAAACAGATGTATCAAAAATAAATGTAGGGTGTATTGCTACATCACGGTCAGAAGCAATGGAGAGCCAAGCATCCCTGACTTCTTGCTTCTTAGGGCTCGATGACTTGAACTAGATCTTTGATAGCCCTTAGGGCTACCTCTGGTCCTTAGCATTCTGAACCTATGTGGTCTGCACATCTTTCATTCTCCCACACATTTCCATTTACCTTATTTCACAACATATATCCAATAATTTCTCCCATCCCTAGCCCTGCTTAAAAACTTTTATTAGATTCTAGATGATTTTAGGACACAAAGCAAAATCCTTTCTTTGGCCAATAAAGCCCTGCCCAGCCTGTCCAAGAGGCTCAACTTCCAGTCTTCTAGACCTACTTTAGCTCCTTCTAGAGCCCGATTGCTCTGGTCCACGGCCACCTGACCCCATCCCTAATACATCAGTTGCCATGTCACCAGCTGCTTGGTGGTTGTGTGATGCTCCTGGTGGGTGTGTTTTAAGAGCCCTGTGCTTGCAGACACCAGAACTGCTTTCGCTCACCATTGGCTTCTCCAGTCATTGACACAGAAGGGATGGGCAGGAAATGGGGAATAATGAATAAATAGGTGAGTGGTTCCCCCGTTAACTGTAGGGGCCAGTTCTGGGTGGGCCACATCTCTGCAAATAGCCCTTTCCGGCCATCTAGCCTATGCCATAGAACCCCAGAACCACGAAATCAAATTTGGATGTTCCGTCAAGATGCTACATGCCATCGGAGAGTGGGAAACGGCCCCCCTGCTCATCGATGCCTTGAGACTTGGCAAGTCATGGAATCGCTATTATCTGTTCCACTAGATTTAGGGAAAGATTGTATTTAGCACAATCAATATGTCTAATTGATTTCAAGGGCAGGGAGTGGCTTTTATGAAATGCATTGCCAAGCTCTTGAAAAAGTATTTCTATATCTATGTATTTTGAAGTCAGGAAGTCTAACGTGCTACCCAGGGTAGCATTTACCACCTGCCTGCCCAGGGGGCTAGAGGTTGTGCTGAGATGCAAGTTGTGATAGCACCATCACTGAGCTGTGTAGCCGAAATCCTGGCTTGGCACCCCAGCTCCACCACTGGGTTCATAGGTTCTCATTCCTTTCACATCTTTTGTAGATATGGATTTGGAAAGGGGGATGACTGATTGCCTCAGTGGTTAGCATCCTTTCCAAGTCACTGTGGGAAGGGTTGCTCTCCTTTCTAATATGAAGCAATGCAGTGAGTGTTTTGGGGAGTTCCTACTCCATGGACAAGCCCTGTACAAGGAACTGGGGAGGATCAAGCGATGACTAAGACTTCAGCACTGTCTTCTAGAGGTAACTATCTAAAAACAGAGGAAGATGCATATATATGCAATAGGAATCTGGGTGATGTGTAACCCACTATGGTTTCAGACCTAAAGCAATGGAGAGCCATGCTTCTAGAACTTTGCTTCTTCAGTATTTTTTTTCCAAAGTGCTTTCACACGTCTTATCTCACTTTATCCAGAGACAACTCTGTGAGGTTGGGCTTTATAATTCTCATTTTAACAAAGAGAAACAGCACTCAAAACTCACTCTGCGGGAAGCGGCTGTGGCTCAATCAGTGGGGCTCCCGTTTACCATATGGGAGGCCCCGGGTTCGGTTCCCGGGGCCTCCTGGTGAAGGCAAGCCCGCCCGCACGGCGTGGTTAGCTGACCAAGCGAGCACAAGCAGCAAGGGGGCGATAAATGAATAAAAAAAAAAAAAAAAAAAAAAAAATCACTCTGCATCTCTTCTGGAAGCTGGTCCTCTTATTCAGATCCCTCGTGTTTGCAGCAGTTATCATGCTCAGAGCAATTTCGTTTTTCTTCTGGTCTTTTTAATTTCTATGTCCATATTTATTACGATTATATACCTACGCACATTTTTATTGATACTGGAATCCTATTACACATACCTTTTTTCGTTTTTTAACTTTATTATAACGGAGTTTTAGATTACAGAAAAGTTACATTGAAAATATAGGGGATTCCCATATACCCCCCTCTCTCCCACTCACATTTTCTATTAACATCTTTCATTAGTGTGGTACATTTGTTACAATTGATGAACAAATACTGAAGCATTGCTATTCACCATGGTGAAAAACTCAGAACACTTCACAAATTTGTGTGTCATCCTTGCACAGAGGCCATGCTAATCTTCTCTGTATCGTTCCAATTTTAGTACATGTGCTGCCAAAGCGAGCATCCAAAGCAGTTTAATGTACGAAAGGACTTCACATGTGCCATCTAACAGAAGCCACAGAAGGCTAGTGCAAGGGATGATAATTATCCTTGTTTCATCTCTGCAAAACCGAGGCCCAGAAATGAGAACAGCTCACACCTCGGCAGTGGCAGAGCAGGGGGAGTGCTTCCCAGTCGCTCGCATTGCCTCTTCCCAACGCCAGCCCCCCCAATCTGCTGACTGCTTAAGGATGAGAGCAACAGGTCCTGATCAAATCCCTAAGATGTCCTCAGCCTGATCTTACAGCGCCTCTCAGCTTCTTCAGCCTCGCGAATGCTGGAAACTCTCTTTTCCTTGCCTCCTGGAAACTCTCTTTTCCTTGCCATCCAAGAGGCGCCCTCTTCCCTTTCTCCTCTCTCCCCTCAGACTACATTCTCACCTTGTTTAGTTTCCTGCACAGCCTCTTCTTCTAGCTCATTCAGAATGGGTGTTCTCAGCTCCTGGCCTCGCCGACCTCAGCGTTTGATCTCTCCTTGTGATATCTCATTCTTTCTCACGATTTTGTCTTCTTTCATCATTGGGCTCTGTCTCCAGATTCTTCACCTCTTGTGAGCTCCAGTCGGGCATCTCCATATGACTTCTGAATTGACAGCTGGATGTCCCACAGTCAAGTCAAACTCAAAAGTGTCAATCTCTTCTAGACTTGTCTCAGCTATGGACTTTACTTGAGGGTGTAGAAGTTGCAGGTGCAGAAAGTTGAACTGATTATATTCCTCATTTCATGACACCCATCATCATCATCATAAGTCCATTCAAGGACTCTTTTGTTTTGTTTTGTCTTATGTCCTCTACCCTATTCCGTGATTCTTTTCCTCCCCTCCCGAAAGGTAACTACTATAATGTGTTTGAGATGGTCTTTGTGCTTGTGGGTGTCTGTATCCGTCAGTATTCCCCAGGGAAACAGAACCAACGGAATGTGTGTGATTGCATAAAGAATCATGAAAAGGAATTGCATCCTGCCCTTGCAGAGGCTGGCAAGTCTGACTTCCAGAGGGCAGGCCACAGGCTAGAATCTGGGAAGGGTGATGTTGGGTTCAGATTCCTTAGGGGATGCTGCCAGGCTGAAAATTCTGGGAAGACTTGGTGTTGAAGTCTTGAGGCAGAATTTCTTCTAACCTCTGCAAGCCTCAGTTCTTGCTATTGAGACTCCCCCGATTGCATGAGGCCCACCCACTCTATAGAGGGTGAGCTGCCTCACGGAAGGGCTACTGGCCGGAGGTCCTAACCCCGTCCACCAAAGCCCAGCATGCTAAGAATTAGGCCAGCATTTGACCAAACCGCTGGAAACGAAAACCCGCCAAGCTGACACAGAAAATTACCCCTCATAGGATCTTCGTAAAGTCTATAATGTTGTTTCCTGTGTCTGCATTTTAAATTTACATAAATGACGTGTTATTTATCTTGGGACTCTTTTTTCCTGCCAGCCTTTTTGGTGTGGGTTCACCCTGTTTGCTGCTCCTAGGGGCTGCCGGTTCCCTGGTGTTGCCACACGCCCTCGTCTCCCCCCAGGGATGGGCACCTGGGCTCTTACAACAGCTGCTGCCATCAGCAAAGCTGCAACGCACCTCCTGTGCCTGCTGCCTGTAAAGCTGGGTCGCCGGCTCTGCTCCTTCCCTTAGACCCGTCTGTCCTCCAGCAGGGCTGTGCCCGTCTAGCCGAGCCGGACCCCCGGCAGTTCCTGAGCGGCCCCCTTTCCACACATCCCTCCAATATTTTGGATTATACTTTTGTCAAGGCATGAACTCATACCTTTTATTGCTTAAATCAGCATTATTCAAATTACCGAGTTTGAGTCTTTTTAATTGCTAGTCATTCAGGCTCCCTCATCTGTCAGGAGGCTGTTTATATCCTCGGTCCATATTTCTGCACCATTTAGTGTCTTTCATTTTATTTTCAGAGGCTTAATTTTATGTTACAGATATAAATCATGCACCAGTTTCAGAAACTGTAAGAATCTTCTCCTGGCCTGGCATGAATTTAATTTCTATGATTTTATTTGAAAAGGAATCGTTATTTTTTGATGTCGTAAAAATAGTGCTTGTTCCCACTGCAGGTTGTGCTTTCTGTTGTGCCTTCTCTGTCACTCGACGTCTTGGTAGACAGTCCCAACATGTGCTGTGCTGGCTTAGCCTGCCACAGGGCTGTGGATGCAAAGTGCCAGGAGTGGGTTGGCTTTTATAATGGGGATTTCATTTAGGGTAAAACCTGATAGTTCTGAGGCCATGAGATGCCCACATCAAAGCACCATCAGAGATGCTTTCTCACCAGAGTCAGCTACTGGTGATCCTGGGGTCCTGTCACGTGGTAAAGATGGCCACCGATCTCTACTGAGGGCCCCGCCTTCCCCTCTAGAATCCACTGCCTCCCAGAGCTCAGCTATGGGCAACCAGGCATGGGGCTCATCTCCTCAGCCTGGAGCTGTTCCGTGGGCCCAGCCCCTTGGGGGCTTCGTGCTTAGGCTTTGGCTGTTAGTGATCCTCGAGTTCTCTCTCACATGGCAGGGTCAAAATGGCAGCTTCCTTTCTCTCTGTGTGTGTCTCTCTGTGTCTCCGTTTATAGAAAGCTCCAGTAAGAGGGCGGAGACCCAGCTTGAGTCATGCCTCATTGATGTAGTCCAGTCAGAAGGGCCCCATACCCACAGGAATGGATTAGTTCAAGAACATAATCTTTTTCTTTTGGGTATTCATGAAATAACTTCAAACATTACACATGCCATCTGTAGCCATTTGGCAATTTGATGTAATTATGAATTCCAAAAATAGAATTGGATCATGCTTGTAAACTGATCTGCTAATCTGGGCATGATTAAGTTATGATTAGGGCGTTGACTGGGCCACGTCAGTAGGGCATTGAGCCCCACCCCTTGGTGGGTGGGGGAATCGAATATAAAAGGCAAGGCAAAGACCAGAAGGAGCAGTTTTTGAGAAGCAGTTTTGATGTTGGAGAGAAGTCCCCAGGAGAAGAGAAGTGAGCCATTCACCTGATAGTCTACAGCTGACCTTGTGGAGGAACCAGAGGCACTAAGCCCGGAGAGAAACGCAGCCCCAGGAAGAGAGGAACCCAAGAAGCCTGAACCCTGGCAAACGTCGGCAGCTGTCTTGCTCCAGCACGTGGCAATGGATTTTGGTGAGAGAAGAAACTTATGCTTTATGGCTTGGTATCTGTGGACTTCTACCCCAAATGAATACCCTTTATAAACACCAATCCATTTTTGGTATTTCACATTAGCACCCCTAAGCTGACTAATGCACCATCCAAGACAAACCCTACCATCGCCCCGGCTACTCTCGCTCCCTCTTTGCCAACTTTCAACTGCCAACCCTACCTACTCTATGGTCTGCTGTGACCAAATCCATCTGCTCCCATTCCCCCGTCGCTCCTGAGTGGGCCCCTCAGTTCTCACCTGGACTGTCTAATGCAGCCTCCTCCTCACTGCTCTCCCTGCCTCCAGTGTCCAGCACCTCTTACTCCAAGCTCCAAACTGCTGCCTGAATGATCATTTCTGATACCCAGGCCAACTCTGCCCTTCTTCTGCCTAAAATCCTTAAGTAAATCTCATTGGCTCAAGCAGTTTCCCATAACATGGCTGAATATCAAAATCATCAGATGAGGCTGTTTTTAAAAAATCAGAATTCCTAGATCCCAACCCAGAATTACAGAATGAGACTATCTGAGGGTAGGACATATTTTCAGTAGCTTATTCACATACAGAATAAACTGTCTTTCCACTGCACTCCATATCTTCTATGTGGTATTTTAAACACTCAAATCCTGCAAATGGCATGTCTTACCCTCAAGGAAGTAGCACTTGGCAGCCTTGCTAGCATCTTCTACCACACCCAGCCTCAAGGGCCATTTAAGTGAGGCTGGAATATTTGTTCTTGCATGTAGTCAACTATTTCTTGCTCTCCTGCCTTTATAAGTTTTGTGCATCTGCCTTGCTAATTTTCCCCTTGCTGTCAACTTAATTTATTCCCTCTAGGTTTTGCTCAGCTGGCAGGAAGCTTTTCCTCTGGCTACTTACACTCTGGCTGATATTGCCCTTTCTTCACGTCCCAATTGCATATATTGCCACCACCTGCTTTGACCCTCAAACTTTCCACTTTTCTTTTTAATGATCTGCTTTTTAATGTGTTTGTCTGTTTCACCAAACTAATATCTTTGAGACAGAGGTGGTGTTAATTATTGTTGTATCTGGGAAAATAAGGTTTTAGAATTTTAGACCTGAAAGGGAGATGAAGCCTGATGAATAACTGTCTTAGGACTATCTAAGGAATTGTATTCATGAACATGGCCAATTCCTAGTGGTACGTATTAGTCAGCCAAAGGGCTGCTGATGCATAGTACCAGACATCTGTTGGCTTTTATAAAGGGTATTTTTGGGGGCAAAAGCTTACAGTTACCAGGCCCTAAAGAGTCTGACTCAAGGCTGCTTTCTCACCAAAGTCAGTTGCCACTTGTTGAAGCAAGATGGCGGACGATCTCTGCGAGGGTTCAGCCTTCTTCTCTCTCAGCTACAGGCTGGCATAGAGCTTGTTTCTTTCCAGGCCTTCTCAGCTGCTCAGCTGCTCAGCTGCTCTGGTCTCTTCATAAAGTCAGCTGTAAACTATCAGGCAAATGGCTCATCTCTCTTCCCTGGGGCTTTAGCTGTTTGAGCCTTCTCCTCTATGTCACGTGGCAGGACTGAAATGGCCAAGTTCTCTCCTCTTCCATGTCTTCCTCTCTGTGTCTTCTTGAGTGAGTGTCCATTTATATAGGCCCATCAAGGGGGCGAGGACTCAACTTGAGTTACATCCTACTGGTGTGGTCAAATCAAAGCCCTAATCTTAACATAATTTAATCAAAGATATCTCAGCTTAATCTAATACAATCAAAGGGTATCATGCCCAGAGGAACAGACTAGGTTCACAAACATAATTTTTTTTGGGGGGATTCATAAATAATCTCAAACTGCCACACGGTACCCAGGGCATCTCTTATACTATGAACTTCTGAGAATGGGACTTAATGCCCCTAGGTTTACTGGGAAACTTAGTCACCAATTGTTGCTTAACAAGCCACCCCAAACTTAGTGGCACAAAACAACTATACATCTATCTATCTATATCTGTATCTATCTATATCTATATTTTTAGAAAGTACCAGGGATTGAACCTGGGACCTTGTACACAGGAAGCAGGAGCTCAAAGCACTGAGCTACACCTGCTCCCCAATATTTTCCTGAAATTATTACCTCCCTTGGTTCTGGCAGTTGGCTGGACTCAGTTAAGTGGCTCTCACGTGGGGCTGCCTGGAGTCGGTCTGCTGGTGCTGGCTGTGGACCAGGGTCTCAGCTGGGACTGCCAGCAGGCTCACGACGGCACGGCCCCCGCACGGGGCCTGAGCTTCCTCACGTCGGGGTGGCTAGGTTCCCAGAGCAAGTGCCTTAAGAAAGAAAGAGTCAGGAAGAAGCTTGTTTCCTGTTGTGACTGTGAGTCACATAGGGTCACGTGTACCTCCTCTACTGGCCAGGGCAGTCACCAAGGTCCACCCAGGTTCAAGGCGGCGTAGGAGCCTCCTCGCGTTCTGACCGTGGCAGGTCACATCGTAACATGTGCACGTAGGAAATTGTTATGGTCAGGCTTGGTCTTACCCACTGTTAAGCTACTCAACCTCTCCAGACTCAGTTTCCCCATCTGTAAAATATGGAAAATAATGCAAAACTCACAGGAATGTCAGAAGGTTCGAATCAGATGAGATATGGCTTCTGTTTGGTAAATATTAATACCCTACTGGGTGAAAGCAAAAATGAATGGGGCTGACGGGCTGATCCCAAAGTTCTGGTAATGGATGGTGGTGAGGACAGTGCAGCACTGTGAACAAAATTAACAACACTGAACCATGTATGTCAATGTGGTTAAAAGGGGAAATTCTAGGTTGTCTGTATGTTACTGGAATAAAAATAGAAAAAAACCGTAAGACTGTAGAGCACAGTGAACCCCACTGGATAGTACACTTATACAAATGTTCTTTCGCAAATTGTAACAAATGTACCCCAGTAATGCAAGGGGTAATAAAAGGGTGGTATATAGGAATTCTGTATTTTATGCATGCTTTTCTGTAAACCTACAACTTCTTTAATGAAAAAATGGATTGAAAATGCCTGTGGTACATGACTTGTAAGAAGCCCACAATAACTAGTAGCTCTATACCCCCTCTTGAAAATGGTAGCATGTAGTGTTCAAAGGTGGCATTAGCATTTGGGAATGGGCTTTTGTGAAAAATATCCGAACATTAAATTATGTTGACTGTCTAGTGCTCCCTCAGTCACCACTGCTTCCTCTCCTTCCCCCTGTTTTGACCCTCTTTCTGAGCTTCTTACAAGCAGATCTGGGCATCTTTAAGCATCCAATACCTTAATTATCTTGTTTTCAAATATTCCTGTTTGGAAAAAAATCAAAGTTTAATTAAACAAACACCCCGGTCTGTGTTAAGAAGGCATAGAATATGCCCATTTATAATAAAAGAAGATTTGTATATCTCTCTTATTTTTCATCTTATTATTATATCTCACATACTCACAAATTCCCTCTAATAAATATCACTTCCTAAAACATATACAAATCTTATGAAATAAATAAAATATATTTATTTTTTATAATATAACACTTTATACTTATGTGCCTATACCATGGTCTGACCCAATGACTGAATTAATGAATATATATATGTACAAACATACATACAAAGGACATATGTAATATATGTGGATTAGCCAGAGTTCTCCAGAGAAACAGAACCGAGAGGAAATGTGTGTGCGTATGGTGTATAGATAGATAGATTGACTGATTTTTAGATAGAGGGAGATTATAAGGAATTGGCTCGTGTGATTTTGGAAGAAACAGGCATGTGGGAATTCTGAATTCTGTAGGGCCGGCCAGGGGCTGGATATTCCAGTAAGAGTGAAGCTGAAGTCCTTGAATTTGTAGGTGAGGCCAGAGAGGAGAGGAGAGTGCGGTCTCGAGGCAGAAGTCCATCCTCTTCTGGAAACTACAACTCTTGCTCTTAAGGCCTTCAGTTTATTTGGCTGTGGCCCCACCACATTATCGAGCATACTCTCCTTAACTTAAAGTCAACTGAGTGTAGATGTGAATCACATCTTCAAAATACCTTCCAGAAACATCTAGACCACTGCTCAACCAAACTACTGGAGGACATAAGCTAGCCAAGCTGGCACATAAATTGACCATTACGATATGTAAGTGATGAAGCAGAAATAATAAGATACATGTGAATCTCCACCCAACTTAAAAACAATACCATAGGTGCCAGCTGAGTGCAACCCACCCACCCCATCCTCTCTACCTGCAAAGAAGCTTCATTCTGAATCTTGAATGTATTATCCTCTTGCTCTTTTCAAAACCATTCCTTCACCTTGTATACGTATACTTATATTCCCCAACAATACTGTTTCATTTTTCTTATTTGGGGGCAAAGTGGATAATTCTAAGATAGGGACTGGTAAGAAAATATAGAGTAGTAACTCTCCTGGAATAGTGGGTGGGGGGGTGTTTACACTCCACCTAAGGTATTCAAGGCCAGTTCACAGCAGCCAGGACAGTGATGTGCTGGCCACGAAAGCAGCTCTAGAGCTGTGCCCAGCAGGCTTCTAGCTTAATGCCAAACACCAAGCCACGGATGCAGTCCTCCCTATAGTTTTTTCCCAACTTGTTTACAGAAAATGCTTCCTACACTGCCGGTGGGGGTGTAGATTTTCCCCAAAACTATGGAAAACTTTATAGTACTCATTACTAAATGGGGCATACCCATACCCTGTGACTGAGCAATTCCATTCAACATGCTATATAATCAAAGGAAACGAATGTATATGTATATCAAAGGATAAGTACCGAATATTTTCTTTAGATTTATTTATGATACCCAAGCTGGAAACAACTCAAATGTACATCAACAAGAGAAAAGTACATTAACTAATCGTTTTATATTCATTTAATTAACTACTATAGGAAATAATACTAAGTGGCAGGTTGCATTTTCCAATATTATTGAATTTTCTAATATCAGCCATACCCATTTATATAACATCTCTCATGCTCTACTACGTTGCGATACACACTCCTCCACTGAGAAGTGAGCTCTTTTTCCACTTGAACACGAGCAAAGCTTTGTGATTGCCTGGAGCAAGAGAATGCAGTAGATATGATGCTGTGTGGCTTTCAATGCAAGATTGAAAAGGTGTTATGACTTCTGTTTTGCTCTCTCACCCCCTCAGCACACTCAGTTTTGAAACCTGGCCCCTGTATTATGAGGAAGCCCCACTCACAAGGAGAAGCCACACATCAGGGCTAAGGTCCCAGTTCATAGCCAGAAGCAACTGCCAGACTTGAGAGTGCAGCAGACTTTGAGTCTTCCAGCTGAAGCCCCAGGCAGTGCGGAGTGAAGACAACCCACTATCCTGGGCTCTCTCCAAAGTCCTGAGCCCATAAATACAGTAAGCTGTTGTTTTATGCCACTGAGCTTTGGGCATACTAACTGGAAAAGTTACGCACAAAAGCATGAATAGATATCACAAACATAATGTTGAATGAAAGATGGAAACAAAAATGAGGATATGCTGGATGAGTACATTCATATGAAGTTCAAAATCAGAACTAATCTATGGCCGTAGAAGTCAGAGCAGGTACTTTGGGGGGTTGTTGACTAGAAGAAGCCATGAGAGAGGATTCGAAAAGTATAGATAATTTTCTGTTTCTTGAACTGGGTGACCATGTCATGGGTGTGATCATTTGTAAAAATCCACCAAACTGTACCTGGAAGATCTGTGAACGTTCCTTCAAAAATCATGCTTACAGGAGCAAAGCAGAGCTGCTCTGCCTTAGGTGGCTATGGAGCCTCTGGGGTCCACTAGCTCTGCCTCCCTCTCATCCCATGAGGAACTACCACACAAGTCTCAAAATTCCATGGAATGTGCTTTGAAAACCTTGCACCTGAGGTCCTTCTCTGTCTCCCGTGCCTGGCATATGTCTGTAGGCAATAGCCACTCAGCATGTGCTGCATGCACGAGTGAGTGAAAAGAAGCCTCGTGTTTGTCTTTGTTCCTTCAAATATTTCTTTCTGGTGGATGAGAAGAATATCCTTTGGAAAACTTCTGAGACTTTATCAAGTCTTTCAGTTATTTAGGGAAGGCTTTCAAATAATTTGACAAATTATTGCCCATTTTATAAATTACTGTCAATTTTGTAATTTTCGGTCTTTCAAGCAACCTCTCTCAGTGCGTAATGGAAGCTTAGTCTGTGGTTTTTCATCCCATTAGTCCTAGAGTGGTATTTGAGGTAAAGTCCCCAGAGGAATGCTTGAAAGAGGCAACAGTTGCATGTAGAGGGTTAATAAACAATTATGTTTTGTATACACTCTTTCTTCTGCTTGTTGAAATCTTGTTAATTCTTTAAAACTTGAATCCAATATCATGCCCTTCTTAATGCCTTTTCTAAACTCTTTAGATAAGATTGGTGATTCCTTTCAGAGATTATAATATTTATCTATCTATACATATATAACATTATATATCATGTATATACACAAAAATCCATATACACTTATGTGTGTGTGATCCCTTGATTTTATTAAGATGGGGAAAGAGATGTTCAAGGAAACACCAATTGAACACAGGTATTGCATTAGACAGTAAAAAATATTAGTTTTTTCCTTCTGTAAATCTTGCAAGGCAGGTGAGGAAATAACTATTTTATAGAAAAGAAAGTGAGGCCATCACAGCAGACCAAAACTCTAAAATATTTAAAACAATCACTTGCAAATTGCTGACACCAACAACACAGAGCACCGTGTTCACCCAGGCTTTCTTTCTAGAAACTTTTTTAGGCCATGGCACAGGAAAGTGTAGTACAAGCTGGAAGAGCCTGTCTCACTGGACAGAGGGGATTGAATCTAGAGTCAGAATGGAAGCTGGGGTTTGGGGAGCAGCTGCCAGAGCGTGAACCATGTGGGGGGCACTCTAGAAGCCCGTGTGGAAACTGCCCTCGGGTGCCGTGTCACTCGTACCCTGCCAAAGAGGGAGCTTTTCTCCCAGTAACCTGGCAGACAGCAGCTGCTGGGGGCCATGAGGGGAGCGGAATTTCTGAAGTTCACGTACTGCCAAGAAAAGGTC
Source organism: Tolypeutes matacus (assembly GCA_026826555.1). NCBI lineage: Eukaryota > Metazoa > Chordata > Mammalia > Cingulata > Chlamyphoridae > Tolypeutes > Tolypeutes matacus. The sequence continues at coordinate 27,829,520 of JAKSZT010054489.1, read as the reverse complement.
AGAGTTTGGACCCAGCCAGGGTGATAGGTTCTTACCCATGAAAGATGAAAATGTATGTCCACACAAAGATTTGTAAATGACTTTTCATAACAGCCATATTTATAATAGCCCCAAAGTGCGAACAGCCCAGGTGAATGGAAAAACAAAACGCAGGCTGTCCCTGCAGTGGCAGGCCACTCAGCAATGAAACGGAACCAGCCCCTAGTGGAAGGAAGACGAAGAAGAGTCATTGTGCTACACCGATAAAGCATGTCACAAAGAATGTACACTCTGTGGTTCCGTTTATATGTAATTCAAGAAAGTGCAAACTGAACTATAGTGTAAAAGCGGATCAGCGGTTGCATGGGGCTAGGGGTGGATGGGAAGGGAGGTTGATGTGCTTTGAAGCTGTATGTTCCCCAGAAAACACGCTCTTGAATTTAACCCATTCCTGTGGGATGGACCCATTGTATGTGGGACCAACTGATGAGGCTCCTTCAGTTAAGGAGTGGCCCACCTCATTCAGGATGGGTCTTAATCCTGTTACTGTGGTCCTTTATAAGAGCATGAACTTCAGACAGGGCGAGGGTAAGCCACAGAAACAAGAAGCTGCAATCAGTGAAGCCTGGAAGAGAAGGGAGAGACCAGCAGACGCTGCCTTGTCGTGTGGCAGAGGAGCCAAGGACCACCGGCAGCCAGTCTTCAGGCAGAAAGCAATGCCTTGATGATGCCTTGATTTGGGCATTGTCCTGGCCTCAAAACTGTGGGCAAATAAATTGCCATTGTTTAACCCGGCCCATTTCACGGTATTTGTTTTAAGCAGCCTAGGAAGCTAGAACGGTCCGCAAAGGGACAAAAGATCTATTTTGAGGATGTTGAAATGTTCTGTGTCTTGGTTATGGAACCTGTTTTCATAAATGTATAAACTGTCAAAACTGATAAAATTGTACCCTTTACATGGCTGCTGTTTCTTATATATAAATTGTACCTCAATAAAGTTTATTTTAAAAAGACAAAAAATAATCAGGAGTTAGAGGAGGAATAAAGGAAGAAAGAACAGATGTGACACATAGAAAATAAATAGCAATATGGTGGATTTTAAGCCCACTGTATCGGTAATGACATTAAATACAAACAGACTAAAAACTTCACATAAAAATCAAATTTGTCAGACTGAATATGAAAAAACAAACAAAAGGTAACTATATACTCTTTACAAGAGATACACTTTAATCCAAAGACACAGGTTGAATAGGTTGAAAGTAAAAAAATACACAGAAGTGTGTTATGAAATCACTACCCAATCAAAAACTGGAATGTATATATTAATTTCAGACAAAGTAGATTTAAAAAGAAACAATGTATTACAAAACATTGAGAGATAGTTACTAATGGTAAAAGCATAAAGTCAGATGACACGATTATGAATGTAGAATACCCCAAATAATCTACAATTGGAATTAATAATTTAGCAGAGATGCAAGAAATGAGGTGAATATAATATCCATATAAAAATAACTCCTCTATATTCTAGCAACAGAGTATAAAAAAGAAGTAAAAACACTACTATTTACAATTATATAGAAAAAATCAAGCAAATGGCATAAATCCATAGAAATATCAAATATCAAACAAACCCATGGAAACACAAAATATCAAATACCTAAAAATAAATCTAAGGAAAGATCTGTAAGAATTCCTCACAGACAGCATACAATACTGCTGAAAAGAGTGAAAGAAGACCTAAATAAATGGGCAGATGCCCCACGTTTTTGTATTTATGCACGTAACATTATTAAGATTTCAACTGCCCTCAAATGAATTTATGGAGACAATATAATTCCAATCAAAATCCCAGAAAGTCATTTTTTTGGTGCTAGTGTTCTAGAGATGACAAACTAATTTAAAAGTGCTATGTAAATGCTATGGGCATGCAACAGCCAAGACAATATTACAAAATAAGTTGGAGGATTTACAGATCTCAAGGCTTAGTGTGAAGCCGCACGTTATCAGCAGGGGTACTGCTGATCCAAAGACAGACAATTAGAGCAAGAGATCCCAGTAGAGTGTTAGAAACAGATCCAAACACAGCACATTATTTAATTTACTGGGACACAAAATTTCAGTGGCAAACACACAGTCTTTTCAATAAATTTTCCCTTCCAAAATAGGGAGTGTGAATGGGAGAAAATGAAACCTTCCTGTCTCTCTCATACTATATAAAACATTTCATTTGAGCAGCTCATAAAAATAAATGTGAAAGCTAAAAGAAGCTTCCAAATGAGACAGTGGACTATCTTCATGTTCTTGTTTTAGGCAAAATTTCTTAAACAGGCTAAAGGCACTATTCATAAAAGAAAAGATGAGATAAATTAGGCTTCATTAAAACTAAGAGGTTCTGTTTGTCAAAAGCCAATATTATAAGTTGGTCCATGATATTTGTTTGGATAGCTTTGATTAGTTGTTCGATGTTCTGCATTGCAGATGTTTGTGTGGGATGTGGTGGGAGGTGTGGGAGGTGGGCAACATGGGAATCCCAGTGGGTTCCATGTAATATTTTGGGTATCTAAGCACCTCTTAAAATATATTTATATATATACATAAATAACATTTTTGTAAGCGAATGCACATATATGCATATATATTTATATATCATTTTGCAAATGTTGGTATGTATTGTGAAAATTTTGATTTGTACCCACAATAAAAAAAAAAAAAAAAAAAAAAAAGCCAATATTATAAAAAGTGATAGGTTGTGTTGCAGCCGCGGTGAAAGTCCGAGTCCTCTGCACCCCTGTACCCAGGCCTAGCACCCAGTGGTGCTGAGCAGAGGTTCGCTTCCTCCCTGTCCTTCTTCCTTCACCCATCGTGGCTTGCAGCCGTGGCGTACCAGTGAAGGGATCAGAGAAGCCCCACCACGCCGCACGCGAAGACTTGAGCCCAGGTCTGCTGCCTCATGGTGAGTGTTTTCTTTTACAAATGCTCAAAAGGAATCCCTCTGACAAGTTAGAGTAGGAGATCTAAATTGAACGGCCAAGCATATGCACAGGCCTTATGTCATCAATATTAGCAAACTTATGTGGTCAATAAGCTTCATTCGTCCAGGGAGACGTGGGTTTGGAATCCAGGGGTGGGGTTCACGCACTGACATTGGACAAACCCCCTTGCCCCGCTGGGTCTCACCGTTCTTACTGGGAATAGGAACTATTCAGTCAGTTGTTTTGAATGGTTAAAATGTCAATATCTGCTCCATGAAATACTATTTCCCGTGATGCTAATAAACATTCCTCAAATAGAGTGTTCCGTTGTCAATTAAGTTTTAACTATTCCGAATGTATGTATTTTCTAACTTCAAGACTCTATGGGGATTTTTTTTTTTTCAGTGAACATTGTAAATCTCCAAGGGGAGACTAAAATATTTAGTTTTCTAATAGATCTCTGGCCATGGAAGCATTTTTCCATGATAAAGGACTAGGTGTTCTTTGAGCACAATAGGGCAAGCAACATTTCAAAATGCTGTCTTCTGTCATTACTGTTGTCATTGTTGTTAACATAAATCTTATTAGGTTATTAATCATTATTTTTGCTGCAACAGTAATACAAGGGATCCAGATCTGAACAAACTCAAGGCATATTACAAATCATCATTTTCCAAACAAAATTTTGCATATTGGAATTTGTTTGGCCCATCTCCTCTGAACTCCAGTTTTAGAACAGGCTAATTGAAAATAGAGAAATCCCTTCTCCCCTTGCTAATTAGTATGATGGGTTGTTGAATGGGATTGTTCCATCACAGTAGAGCTGATGCAATTGCTTTTAATTAACCATACAGGGACTTGAGTTGACGCAAAAAGAGAGAAAGAAAAATCTTGAACATGCCTGCTTTTGTGGGGTAATGACTAAGCAAGTCAAACAAATGGCACAGCTGTGGGCTTACATTCTCTCTGGAGTTCCTTACGTGACAACAGATGTATACCTCTCCCTTTGCATATTTACAGTTGTCTGTGCTTTCATAAGTCGGGGCTAATAAGAGAATGGACAGAGAGAAAGTGGTAGATTGACAATGTTTTGCAGTGCCAGCGTTTCTTCCAATGCCCTCCTGGATTATTCGATTAATTCCTCAAGAAAGTTTGAGGCATAATTGCCAGGTGGTGATTGATTTTCCATTATTCATGAGTGCACTGTTGTATGCAAATAGCATTCTCAATTGGAGAGCCTTTATTTTACTCTCTGTGACTCAGACCTCTGTGATTGCCACCTCTGGGCATGCCCAGCATCCCAAGGTCAGCAAGATACCAAGCTTGGGGGTCTGGCCTCCAGACTCTGCACCCTGGGGGAGTTTGGGCTAGTCTCTCTGCCACTCCTCTTGCCTAGCAATAGGCCAAGGTGAGACTGACCCCATCGAATTCCAAGACTCCCAAACTCTCTGGTTTCAGTTTAACATTGCGATGAGACCGCTGGCCTGGATAAAGAACACGAAACTGTATGGTTTGTGGTTGAGCCTGAGTGCTTTGCCTCTCTTCAACATACATTTACAAAATCCCTGACTCCTGGCCCTGGGATATCCACTGGGAGGACAGAGGCTTGTGATGGAGTAGAGCCAATGCACATAATGTTGGCACATTCCATGGTGGTATGTTCACCGTAAAAGAGGCCATAGCGGGGTAGAGTGATTCCAGAAGACTTCACAGAATAAGTTACACCAGAGCAGGGTTCTGGAGGTTGAACGAGCGTTTAGAAACTGGATGAGGTGCAGGGAATGGCTCTCTGGGTAGAGAGAGCGGCACACGCTAAAGGAGACAGGCATGGACCGTGGGTTTTGTGCAAAGAACCAAACGTACATACTTATGGCGATATTGTGTGTGTACTCCTGTGAGTAAACAGCTGCGTGAATTGACCTGAGGGACAGTGGAAGATGAGTTTGGAGATATAGGCGAGGTCAGAGCCAAAATAATGTATTACTTACCTATGGCTGGGTAACAATATTACCCAAATGTTAGCTGCTTAAAGTAATGTGCATTTATTGTCCCCTGGTTTTTGTGGGTTGGGAGTCTAGGCATGGCTTGACAGCCCGATTTGAAGTCCCTTCTGAGGCCTGACCCGGGAAGGAGCCGCTTTCCAGAGCACGTGGCTTTTGGCAGCATTTGGCTTTTTGTAGCTGTTAGTCTGTGGGTGTTTCTGGCTGGCTGAAGGCCAGAAGCCAATGTGGTAGGTAGTGATAGCCTCTGGAGATGTGCACATCCCTGCACCTGTGAAGACGTCACCTGACAGCAAAGGGGACTTTGCAGCTGTGATTAAGGTTAGGGACCTTGAGGTGGGGAGAGCAGCCTGGATGATCCCAATCTAACCAAGTGCATCCTTTAAAAGTGCACAATTTCTCCAGGTGCAGTCAGGCAGTGGGGAGACGGCGATGGGATAAGAGAGCTGCTGGCTTGGAGGATGGAGGTAGGAGGCCATGAGTCAAGGAAGCTGGGAAAGACATGGACTCTCCCTTATAGCCTCAAGGAAAGAACGCAGCCCTGCCAGCACCTCGCTTTTAGCCTGGGGAGATCCGTGTAAGACTTGCAGTCTAGAGAACTGTAAGAATACACCTGCGCTGCCCTTAGCCTCTAGGCGGGTGGCAGTCAGTTTCAGCAGCAATGGGAAGCTGACACAGCCACCCCGAGTTGACTGCCACCTGGCTTTCGTGGTCAGCAGCGCTCAGCTGGCAGCTGGCTTCCTCGACGCCCGCAAGGTAGGTAACGCGCTCACCTGCGCGCAGACGCGTCATCCATCACCCTGCCATGCTCTGCTGGTTAGGAGCAAATACAAGTGCCCCCCAGGGGCCACACTACGGTGTTAATACCAGGAGGCGGGGGTCCCGGGCACAGTCGTCTGCCACAAATACCAGGGGACGCTGTTTGGACCTAATCCTGCGGGTGGGTGGGTCTCGTCTCCTCTACGTTGGCAGACGCTGACCCACACCTTCTGTAATAGCTCCTTGGGATCCAGGAGAACCTCACGGTGGGCGGGCACTGCGTGGAGGGGTCTCAGCTGTGGGAAAATGCTGCTGCTGCTGCGAGGTGGCACTGCGGGATGCCTGCAGGGACACGCTGCGGTTGCATTTGCGTGTTTGGTTGGGGGTCTCTGGCTGCAGGGTGCGGGGGGGAGAGGAGGTGTTGGGCTCAAGAGGCCTTTAGGCCATAGAATCCCTTCAACTTGGGGGCTGACCACACCAGACCAGCTGTCTTTCGGCACGTCCGTGCAGGGCAGCCGTGGACAGATGCGGGATTTGGGCACTAGAACGTGCATGACCCCCCACCGGGCTGAGCTCGCAGTTGCAAAGCGCCCATGCAGTCCCAGCTCTGCAGTGCCCCCCCCTGACGGCACCTGCCCCCAGGGACCAACTATAAGTTTGTCCACCTGAAGCTGGTGCCATTTCCTCAATCTCTTCAGTAGGAATGTCCTTTCATCATTTGCACGAAGGTACCATTTTCCTACGGCCAAGCAGTCGCCTTCATGAGTACAGTTCCCAGGCCCCCGGCGAGCTGGGGTTGACTCGAAGGGACTGAGGTGCTTGCAAAGGGCCTTGGATAAGGAGGCTCCCACGTCAGGGCTGCGGCGAGGACCGGCCCATCCTGGTGGCCGCTATTCGTCAAGTGCACCCTTGTTGCCCGCAGGGACCGGGCCAGGCAATTTGCTTCCGTCCCACCCGACTCCTCACAACCGCCCTGCTGCAAAGGTAGCCTTGTTCCCAATTCTCAAATAGGAAAAACACAATTGCAAGATGGGTAAAGTCAATCAACTAGCCCAGGGTCACAGGGTCAGTGAGAACAAAGCCGAGATCAGACCCCAGATCAACGTGCTTTCCTCTGTGAAGCATCTCCCGCCGTAAGGCGCCAAATCGCCAGATGGAAAAGAGAATCGGGCTCTCAGGAGCCGGATCCTGCTCGTCTGCTCTTGGAGACGATTTTTCATCTCTGTTGGGGTGAGGAGGGTGTCTAATTACATATATATTTTTTCAGCTAGATTAAGTTATTCACAGTCCAGTAATGCAATTCGTCATATACTTATTAGACAAATGACACTCTATCTAAATATGAAAATTTCCACAGGAATGTAAATTGCAAATACTGCCAATCCCATATTTACAATCCCCAATTCCCTCACTCTGTGGTGTGTTAACTGCCTCATGCTTCTGGGATGGCTATTTGGACTCTTTAGGAAGTGGCTGCGGAATCCAGGGGGTTTGCTGGGTCGGCTGCACCCCTGCACAGGTGTGGCAACTTCTTCTGCATTCAGTCCCCAAGGCCCATATTGCAGCAGCTGTGGCTAGAGCTTTACCGCCCAAAGTACATGAGCCATTGCCAGCCACCACTGCCAGGAAACAAGACATGTGGCCAAGACCTGGGGCCGGTGGGTTGAGCTGGCTTGGCCAGCATTATACGTGATGGCCAGTTTTGTGTCCTCTCAGGCAGGCTATCATGCCCAGCTATTCATGCAAACCCTGAGCTAGGCGTTGCTGGAAAGGTGGTTTGCAGGTGGGCCTGAAGTCCTTGTCCAGTGGGCTTTAGGACACAGCTAGCCTGGATAGCCTGGTGGGCCTCTTGCTATCAGTTGAAAGGCCTCAAGAGCAGAGCTGGGTCTTGAGGAAGAAGAAATTCCACCCGTGGACCTGTGGCCCTATGGATTTTGCACGTGCCTTGCCAGCCTCCACCTTTGGCTTTGCACCTCTTCAGATTTGCCTCCTACTGATTCTGTTTCTCTGGCTGAAGCCCACCTGATTCAGTCCTGAGTTATGGTCCAGTTCTTATAATTGAGCCCATGCCTTGTCTCTGCAACTTCACCCTAATATTGTCCCTAATCTTTTCCCCCGTGCCCTGCCCACCCCCTTCCCTGGGGCCCAGTCCTGGTCTCCAAGGGCCCCCTCCCACCTGGGGGTGGACTCCCAGCCCCCACCCCACTCTCTGCCACCTGCTGTCAGAGCACCTGAAGGCCAACTGCCATCCTGCTGCCTCCCCTCTGCCCTCTGTCCCCTTGGGCTCTCAGTGACGACAAATCACTTCCATGGGATTCCGAGGAAGGCAGAGGATCAGGCAAAAACTTGCCTTCTGGAGGCAAAACGTGGCTGATTCTGTGGACTGCAGCAGGCTGCCCTTCTGTCACACAACACTCCATCCAATCGGCAGCTCAGGGCCCAGAAATGGACGGGTGGGTACGTTCCATGCCATTGGGACAAAGGAGCCAGCAGGAAATCCCCAGTTAGAAAGAGGAACAGGGATGGAGTATTTACCCCATTGTTTTTAGTTACCTTTGCATACAGCTGTGTGGCTGGCATTCAAGAGGAAATAGAACTTAAAGTCATTTTAAATTTGCCATGATTCTTATCTTGCCAGATTAGCTATTTAAAATTGCCCTACAAATAGGACTATGGAAAGTGAAGACAAAGTCGGAAAAGTTTTTGTCAATCACATTATCTCCTTACAGATATCAAATGTCTAATATATTTCTATATGACTTACTTTATATAATAGATGTACTTTTTAGAAGCATTTCTATTTATATGACATCATCTATTATGATTAGACATATATATGATATAAAATATATATGAATCTATTTTATGCCCATGAACATACCATATACCAATATAACTCACTACTCAAGTCTTTGACTAAAAGGGCAATGGTGAAGCATCCGACAGACTTGAATTTGAAGTCAGGCCCTCGCAGGTCTATAGCTGTTGAGCTTCCCACCTGTAAAACGGGGTGATCAGTACTAAGCATCTCATGAGTTGTTAGAATCGTGTGAGATAAGGCACATAAAGCCTTACCTAGCAAGTGCCCAAGCTCTGGTTATGTTCATTACATTTATCCTGCTCTTGACACCTGCGATCACATAAGCCCCGCCCACATATCCTACCTGCAAAACCTGCCCCACCTAGTAAGGCACAAAGGAGGTGCAGGGTGGGCAGGTGACCTTAGGGCAGAAGGGCTGTTTGCTCACCGTGATTGCTGGTGCAGGGAGGGCAGGTGACCTCAGGGCAGAAGGGCTGTTTGCTCACCGTGATTGCTGGGCAAGGCACCCCAGCTGGTGACAGGAGAAAGGAGTCTTCGCCTCCTATATGCGATGGCTACTCCCCAGCTCCCCTGGGAGCAGCACAGGAAGAAAAGTCTCTCCAAAGGGGACGGGGGCGCCGCTGCAGCACCTGGTGATGGGGTGCCCTGCTCAGAGGCAGCGCAGAGGGGAGCGCTTGTCCCGGGCAGAGCTGGGCTCAGAAAATCAGCTCCTCGGTATCTGTGCCCTTTCAGTCACTCGTTCCGCCATGCAGCCATCAGTCCACTCACGTGTTCCTCATTCGTTTGCTCGTTCATTTATTAACATGATTATCCTCATCCTGGTATACATTAATACATCCATTTACTTATTAATCCACTGTAATATCCAGTTGTTCATTTTCTCATTCATTCACATATACATATACTACTCTGTTTTTTTCTATTGCATATCCATTCATTTATCTACCGGTCCACATGTTCATTTCTTTATTAATTCATTTACATCTCTTTTAATTTATTATCCAGCCTATCATTTATGAAACCTACCATCTGCACGGATTCATTCACACATGTATCCATCAATTCATTCATTCATAGGTAACTCTTAGACATAGTCATTTATTATTTATCCATTTACATATCAATCCATCCATCTATTCAGACATTTACTCATACATTCACCCAGGAATCTTTTAATTCATCCATCAATTCACATAACCTGATCTCAGCCACTCTCTGGAGCTCACTTTAAAACTTTTTGCTCGGAGGAGCAGTGCCTTCGGCAATCACACTGGACTTGAGCCGTGGCCAGAGGTGGCTCAGATATGGGAGGTGGGGGACGGGTGGCATCACCGCCAGAGCTTTGGAGAAAAACAGTGATCATGACGACAGTAATGAGAGTGGCCGGCACACGCAGAGCCGAGCACCAGCTGCTCGCGCCTCCCCAGTACCGCCCACGAGCCTCTCTGCAGCCCCAGCTGTGAGCCGAGTCTTGCTCACCAACTTTGCAGACGACAACGTCCGCAGTGTTTAGGGAGTATTCACCGTCAGTGGTCACTGGACTAAGCACCCTTCATGTACTGTCCTGTTGGACACTCACAGCAAGCCCACGAGGGGGTACTACAGGATGGTGCTGCTGGCCACACGACCCTGCGAGTATACTGAAAGCCACGGCGCTGGACGCTGTAAAATGACGGACCTCGTGACATGTGGACTGTATCTTAGTGGAAAGGACAGCTCAGTTTCTTTTGATGCCCAGCTTGTGTGCTGGGCTCCAGGTCCTTTTCCCACGCTGCCGGAGAAGCTTGTCCCTAACGATGAGGGAGGAGAGAAGGTGAGGGGAGTGACAACGTTCGAGCATCTTCTGTGATTCTGGGGTTGTGGCAGCACTTTTACCAACATTAAATCATTAAACTGTCACCACGAGTCTTTGTGCACATGTGGTTGTCCCACTTCTATACGTGGGAGCAGCTGAGGCTGAGAGGGTGATTGCCGTGGAAGGCAATTTGGAAGAGTAAGCACTTTGCAGCCGCAGCAGAGTGAGGCAATGTCAAGGGAACCGGGTCACTTATGACTGTTAGTACCAGCAAAAGTATCAACAGCACGGATAATAGCCTTGGCTCCCAGGCAAGGAGGCATGCTCTGTTCCCAGGGCCCTTCTAAGCCCTCCACCTGCATTAATTAGCTGAATCTTCAAAACAACCATATGAGGCAGGCACTATTATTCTCCTTCCTTTCCAGACAAGAACCCTGAGGCTCAGAGAAGATTAATATGACCTAATGCCATGTGTTCCAGAAGAATCCACAGTGGTAGCATGGGGAGGGCCCTGGCTTTAAACAGACAGGGTGTCACCATGAGTGTGATCAGCTGGGACAGCAGGAGACTCAGCGGCACCTTCTAGCAACTCATGCAGCCCAGAAAGAGAGATGACTGTTAAGGCGAGTAAGCAGAAATGGATGCTGAAGAAGGGGTTCCCGTGGGGTAAAAGGTTGAAGCAGCTGACCCCCAAAGTCCCTTGCCATTCATGTGCTGCAGGATTCTAAGACCATGTCCGGAGGCCTCCAGGGGTGTTTCAGTTTCCTGCACCTGCCATGACTCAGCAGGCCCCATCTTCTCACCACAGGTGTTACCAGGTAAAGCCAGCTGTTTTTACAGTTTTCTCTTGGAAAGAAAAGAATTTCCCAGTCCAAACCGAGGAAAAGATACATTCCTTCTCAAGGAAACCAGTGATTATGCTTTACAGTAAAATGATAAACAGAGAACTGGGTAGTGAATTTGCCATTTGTTCTTTGCAGCTGTGAGCATGAGGCCCTCTGATGGCAAAGCTGATTGTGTGAAAAAATTCTCAAAGTTTTCCCCCAGTGCCTGATAAACGAGTGCATTTTGATGGTCTTTCTACAACCCAAAAGGAAAATGGGTCCCCACCCTCCCCTACACCTGAGCCTAGCATGCTCCTGTCTGACCACCTCATTTCTTTCTCCAAGGCCTCCCTGGGCAAAGAGGTATATGTGGACGCACTCACTGCACTGTGGAAAGAAAATGAACAAGGTAATCCACTTAGTTGGGAAATAGCTGTCATTATTCGGTTGTTCCATACCTGCATTATCCAATATGGTGGCCATTAGCCACGTGTGGTTATTTAACTTTAAATTAAAGAAAATTAAAATTCATTTCCACAGCACACCAACTACTTTCAAGTGCTCGCAGCCACACGTGACTAGTGGCTGCCATATTGGACAGTGCAGATGGAAAACATTTCCATCTTCACAGAAGGCCCCATTGCGTAGCTCGGCATTGGCCCTGGGTGTTCAGACAGAGCAAGGCTCAGGGGCCCCCTGCTAAAGTCCTTGCATGAAGGTAGAAACCCACTTAATTTCCTCCCTAGCCCATTTACCCCCAGCACCGTTGCCCCATTTGGAAAACGGGTCACCGCATCATTGGCCTGCTTGGGTCCATGATGGGCATGCAAACCCACCAAGATCTTTCCCATGGCCATTACAGCAGACTCAGTGCTTGCCTCTTCCATCCTCACTCCTCCGGGCCTTCCAGTGGGGTCAGCCACACTGCCTGGGCCTTTGCACCTGCAGCTCCTTCTGCCAAGACTGCTCTTTTCCTGGCTCTTCATAGGCCTGGCTCCTTCTCCAACTTCAGACCTCACTTCTCTGGAAAGACCTCATCCTGTGCTCTTAATCCAAAGATACCTGCCTCATTATTCTCTCCCCTCCTCTCCTTCCAAACACATATCGTATATTCTGTGGCTACATCTATTCTTTCTCTCCCCCACTGTGGACAGATTCCATCCCAGTCATTTTCATTCCTGTGTCCCCAGAACTCTGTGATATTGACTGGCGAGTTGATATCCCTCTGGATATAGTTTCAGTGCCTCAGTTTTCTCATCTGTAAAATAGAAGTCATGAGAGAACCTGCTTATAGAAGTGTTGGGAGGATGCCACTCATTTTATGAAAAAGTCCAGGAATTGCACTAAGTACCTGGGACCCAAGTACTAAGACATAAAGATGAGTGCCCAAACCACCCCATATTTCCATTTGATAAGCTGGCATATCATGTTAATTACCCATTATTTACTGACAATTGCAAGCATCATTGCATGTGTCTTGGTTTTATCCTCACACTCTCTCTGTGAGGAGGAGATTCACGGGCCCCTCTCTGCTGAGCAGACCCAAGGGCTGCCTCCTCTGGGCCCCCTGAGGCCCCTTGGAGTGTTGCAGGAAGAGTTGGGGGCAGGACACTGGGGTCACACAGACATGGTGAAACCCGGGTTCTATGTGTACAGTGTGTCCTGTTGAGTAAGACACTTAGATTCCTTGGACCCTAGATTCTTCTATAAAATGGAGAGAGTGGTGCTTGTTTCTTGGATTTCTCCTGAGACTTCATTATGATCACACATATATTCACATACACAGTCCCTTGCACATAACTCGGACTCAGTGAATGACAAATGTGTTTTGTCTGAAATTTCTTTAGACTCTGGCTTCACTCTGCTTGAGATAGAGGTCATATCCCCTGCCCCTTCTCCCCATCAATGTGCACACAGTGTACCAGATGCAGGGTACTGTGTTGCTCAATTGACTCGGTTAGATTCAGTGAGAAAACAGAAACCACTCTATGTATTTCAAACAGAGGGTTTGATGTGGGGAAATACTTCACATCTGCTGAGATGCCGATGGGATGAAGAGGCAACCCAGAGATCAGCCACGCAACAGGAAGGTGCAACCACCCTTGGTCTGGAAGAAGCAAAGAGGGGCTGTGTTAATAGATCCCAGAAGCCAGGGTTTTCTAGCAGCAACCCAACCATTCAAGATGCCACGCAGCTGGGGCTGAGGAGGACACACGGCCATGCCAGAAGCTCCCAGAAGTGGAGAGTGAGGGGGAGAAACGCCCTGTCTTCTAGCTCCTTCCTCCCTCCAGGGTTCCTCTTGGGCCTCACTCTGGTCCACTCCACTGGGGAGCCAGGGACCAGGGGGCCCAGGAAATGCAAGGAGGATACGAAGGGGAGGTGTGGCTGTGGGCAAGCAGACCTCAGCCAGCGCCCACCTTTGCAGGCTGCCCTCCTTCCCCTTCCCAACCACCCCGTGGGGGAAGGGATTACAGCCTGCACTCTACACACAAGGAAACGAGGCTCAGCGCTGCTGGGTAACTCATCCAAAGTCCCGTAGAGGAATAGCGGCAGGGCAGAGTCACCAAGGACTCTGCTCTTTCTGCTGCACGGCACTTCCCAGGTGAATGGCAGGGTGACGTGATTCAGACTTTTATCCCTAATGCAGTGTCCAGCGTATATCAGACACCAATAAAAACAGAAATATATAAGGCAGTGGATGAGTCATTACCAAGTGAGAGCAGAGACAACCGGGATTTGGAATGTAGAGAAGAGGGAGGACAATGTCAGCCAGAGAGGCTTCTGGAGGCAGAAGATGAAATGGGAGCTGAGTCTTGAGGAATACAATGTCAGAGAGCCAGGGTTCTGTGGCTTCCTGGCTACCCTAGTTCCAGCTCCAATAACGACCTGAGCAAGTCACTTCCTCACGCCCCCTACTAGGGTCTCATTCCCTCACCCAATAAATCGGTGGTTTGTAAAGCAGAGGTTGTCAGCTCAAACACACAAAGGGCAGCGGGTATTTAAAAGGAGGAAGAAGCCATGGCAAATCACAGCCTGAGGGCAGGGAGACAACAGGGGCTGGCGCTGACTGTGGCGAATTGTGGGGCATGTGCCTCTCTTCCTGGGGCAGCCCCCCCTCAGCTCCAGACCAGCGCGCCTGGAGGGGCTGCATGTGCTCAGGGCTCCATGGAGAAGCTGAGGGCATGAGTTTTAATAAGCTGCACAGCTGCACAATTAGAACATATCGGAAATCTGTAACAAGGCAGCAGCAGCGGTCCAGTTGTGCAGAGAAATGGCACGATGTTTTAAAGAGGGGAACCAGAGGCACTGAACGGGCTCCCGCCAAGCTCTGGGTGGCCCACAGTGGACCACTGTGCCCGATGCTCTGTGGTTCAGCTCTCCCCTCCAGAGAAAGAGGGGAGGGGAGGGAGTGGAGGGAGAGGGGAGGAAAGGAGTCCCTGCCTCCCCGGAGGCTCCAGCCAGTCTTCAGAGGGCCGCTTCATTATTCCTTGGATTGGCCGCAGAGAGCAGCTGGCTCTTTGCTAGCTGTCTGTTCAGGGATTTTCCATATTCTAGTTGTGCAGCTCAAACTCAGAAGGAAGCCTCGGGCTCAGCGTGCTGGCTGGATTGGCATCCGGGGAATGGAAAGGGCGCAGCAGAGCTGGGGTGAGGACGAGGGAGCAAAGACGCGCCGGTGGCACGGCCTCCTCCACCAGCTTTCCTGCTTCTGACAGCAGCAGTTGTAACATCTTCCACGTGTGGTGCCCCTGCCACGTGGCAGGCCCTCACCAGACCTCGCAGCTCCCATGCGGTTTAGGCCTTCCTCTTATCCCCGTTTTACAGAGGATGAAATCAGAGTGCAGGGAGGCTAGTGTTTCCCCCAAGGAAACACAGGCTGTGATCTTCAGAACTGGCCACGTGGCCTGCAGGGTAGGGGCTCTGGCGCCCCGAGGGCTGGGGGGCCCCCTCCAGAGCTGCTCAGCTCTGGGCAGTTCTTGCTTTCCCCAGGCATTCCAGGCTGCTGACCTCACCCATCGGCCCCTACCCCGCGCCCCTTTCCTTTCTCCCCAGGCTTCTCAGCACGGCACGTGGCGAGCGAACGGGGAGCTCGCTCCAGCGTGGGGAGACCCAGGACCCGGCCTTGGCACCTGCTCACTGTCCGATGACCTTCGGTGACCCTCATTCCTGCCCCATCTCCCATTTTCTAGTTCACTGATTTTTGCTCTTATTTTCAATTTATTTTTTACTTTTTTCATATTCAATTCACTCTGATTTTTTTTTTTTTTTTGAGCTTCTTAAGATTGAAACTTAGGTTATTGATTTTATGATTTTCCCTAATATTGGCATTTAAAGCTGCAAATTCCCCTCTAGGCACTTCTTTATCTGCATTCCACAATGTTTTTTCACGTTGTG
Organism: Tolypeutes matacus; assembly: GCA_026826555.1. Lineage (NCBI taxonomy): Eukaryota > Metazoa > Chordata > Mammalia > Cingulata > Chlamyphoridae > Tolypeutes > Tolypeutes matacus. Next base: position 27,813,972 of record JAKSZT010054489.1, on the reverse strand, counting down.
TTTTCCTTAACACAGTGTGAATTATTTTCTAGTTTCTTTGGTGATTTCTTTATTGACCTGCAGGCCATTTGGAAAAGCATTGCTTAATTTACAAGGATTCGGGGATTTGCTAGGCATCTTCGTCTTATTGAAGCTCATTTCTAATTTAGTTCTATTTAGGTCAGAGCATGTGCTGTGTGTGTTCAGTGCTTTAAATTTTATTTAGATTTGTTTTAGGCCCCAGCATGTGGCAGATATCAGTGGTCCTCAGCTGGAGGTGATTTGGGCCCCCAAGGGACACTGGGCAATGCCTGGAAACATTTTTGGCTGACACTTAGTGGGTAGAGGCCAAGCATGCTGCTAACGGTCAGTCCTGCAATGAAAGGGCAGCTCTCCCTGCCCAGGGAGGAATTACCCAGCCAACATGCCAAGCGTGCTGAGGTGAGAAGCCCTGAGAAATACTGTTCCACCCTTCTATATCTTCACTAGGGTTGGTCTGTTTGTTTCATTAATCCCTCAGGGAGAGGCCCTAAAATCTCCAGTTTGTGGATTTGCCTCCTCTTCTCTTTAGTCCTGTTAGTTTTGCTCCATCTGTCTTTAATTGCACATTTATGTTGAATTGTTATATATCCTTTTTGTGATTTTTAAAATTTTACACATTCCCTTCTACTCCCCATCAAGCTTCCTGTAACTCTAATGTACTTTCTGTTTCTGCAAATTTGCTATTTCTAGTCGTCTCTTATAAGTGATATCACATGCTATTGCCCTTGTGTGCCTTGCCTGTTTCACTGAGCACAATGTTTTCAAAGTTCTCATGATGTCATGACTTCATGCATTTGTCTGAAAGCATAGAACTGAACAACCACAAGAGGAAATTGTACTGTATGTAATTAAAGTATGGCTTTAAAAATGCAAATGAAAAGGTGTAAATGCATTTTATCAAATACTAAATTAAAAACAAAAGCAAAATCTGGATATTGGACCAGGAGATCAAGACATACTAATAACTTTGAAACATTGGATAAGAATATCCCAGAAGGAAATTTTGCTTTTTATCTTAAAAAATAAACTTTGTAAAAATAACTGTCCTTTAAAAAGTCCGATTTCATTTGCATTGACTTTTTTTGGTATTGACTTTTTATCTCTAGTCCATTGTGTTATATTTTAGTAGTTGCTCTAGAGATTAAAATATGCATCTTTAACACATTACAGTCTACCTTCAAATAACATTATTCTTCTTTTAGAATAATGTAAGAATCTGAAAAGGTCATAATTCCATTTATAACACCTTTAATCATCTTTGCTTTCATTGTCATTTTTTTTTTTTTAATTTTGAAATATTTAAAACCCATGTGTGGCAGTTTGATATTATTTATAATTCCAAAAAGAGATATTGATTATGTTTGTAAATTGGTCTGTTTCTCTGGGTGTGATACCTTTGATTGTATTAGATTCAGCTGAGACATCTGATTAAATTATGTTAAGATTAGGGCTTTGATTCAACCATGTCATTAGAGCACGATCCAGCATTGAGTCCCAGCCCCCTTGGGCTGATAAAACAGACTCTCACACAGAAGTAGACACAGAGAAGAACACAGAGGAAGAGAGATAGCTCATTAGACATGGCAGAGCATCCTGCAGCCCTGGGAAAAGAGATGAGCCTGATAGTCTACAGCTGACCTTGTAAAGAGAACAGAGCAGCTGACCTGGGAAAGAGACTAGCCCCCGGGAGAGAGGCAAGCCTTATGCCAGCCTACAGCTGAGATCAGAAGAAGCTGGGACCATGGAGCCTTAAGCGGAAGAAGGAAGGCTGAACCCTTGCAGACATCACCTGCCATCTTGCTTCAACATGTAGCAACAGACTTTGGGTAAGAAAGTACCTCTTATGGTACCCTGAGTTGGACTCTTTAGGGCTTGTAACCGTAAGCTTCTACCCCAAATAAATACCCTTTATAAAAACCAACAGAGGTCTGGTACTTTGAATCAGCACCCCTTTAACTAACTAATACACCATGGTACATTGTTATTATTTTTACTTTTAACAGTCAATTTCCTTTTTGTATATGTGTGTGTATATGCTCTATACATACAGAGATCCATAGATAGATAATAAAATGCACTTTATATTTATTCTCAGGTTTGCCTTTTCTCATTCTCCTTTTCCTATTTGTGGATCTGGGCTTCCTCCTAGCTTCTTTTAGCATCTCTTATAGAACAAATCTGCTGGAAATGAATTCTCTTCCTTTTTATTTGTCTGAAAATATCTTTGTTTTACCTCTATTTACTAAGAATATTTTTGATAATTATAGTCTTCTAAAGTGGCAGTTTTTTCCTTTTCAATATATCATTTCATTATCTTTTGGTTTCTGTTGTTTCCAATGAGAAATCTGTCTTTATTTATATCATTGTTCCTTTTTATGTAATATGTCTTCTCCTCTGGATTATTTTAAGATTTTCTTTTTCTATTTTGTTTTCAGCATTTTATCTATGATATGCTTAGGAGTGGTTTCTTATCCTGTTTGGAGTTATTGTGCTTTTGTGGGTTGATATCTTTCAGCAATACTAAAAATTAATAGCCATTATATCTAAAAATATGTTTTTAGTCATTCTCTCTCTTCTATTCTTCTCATATCTCAATTATACATATATTTGATTATTCAGTATTGACCTCTGTTTAGCAGGTTCTCTAGTCTTTCTGTCATACTCCTTTTCAGTCTGCACATTCCAGTTTAATATTTGCAATTCACCTATATTCAAGTTCACTGTTCCTTTACTCTGCTCCATTGCTGCTAAGCCTATCAAATGGATTGATCATTTCTAATATCTTATTTTCACTTCTAGTATTCCTATTCATGCCTTTTTATAGTTTCTATATCTCCATGAAAATTTCTCAACTCTTCACATATATTTATACCATTTCACCAGTTTCAGTCATTTGAATTATTTTTCATAGTTATTTTAGAGGCTCTGTCATATAGTTGCCACATCTGGGCTATCTCTAGGTCTGTTTCTGTTGATTGTTTCCTCTCTTGACCATGGGTCACAGTTTCTTGCTTCTGTGCATGTTTTATAAGTTTTCGTTGTCTGCCAATCCTTGTTTCTAATAGAATAGTAGAGACAGAAGTATATAATATTTACCTCCAGATAATGGCATACTCTTCTTCATAAGCTACTATTATGGAGGGAGAAGTGCTGAATCAATCAAATCTGTATTTAAACTGAAGTTTATGCACCTTCATTTAGATTTAGTTCATAACTCTTTTTAATTATTTTAAAATAGGGAAGAAGACCTCCTTTAGCAGGGCTTGGGAACTAAACACCAAAAAAGCTCCCAAGAGTTCTGTACACTTTACAGGTTAGCTGCCAGTTGCTGCTGCTGCTGCTCCTTCTTCCTCTTCTCCTCCTCCTCCTCCTCATCATCATCGTCTCCTCCTCCTCTCTCTTTCTCGCCCCCCTTTGTATTTCAGCTCATCTCAAATATCAGCTTTTGGGGTCCCTGAGAGTTCTCTTCTTCCTTCAACTCTATACCTGGATTCCTACACCTCAGGTGCTCTCCTGCTGCCTCACTTCCCTGACCTCAGCCTTCAGAGGACACTGCAAGTAGTGCACTCAGAAGCAGCTTGGATTACTCCAGAGGAAATTATCTCAGCTCTGTTGCCTTGCCTTCTGTCTTTGGGGTACAATTGCCCCATCCTCGACCTTCAGAGGTCCTCCGTGGTGCATTCTATGAAGACTTAGTGTGACTCAGAGGGATTTTGCTCTGCTTTCCCATGCTGCCACTGTGTGGCAGAGAAAGCACACAAAAAGTCATGTCTATAGTTATTGTCATAATGGATTGATGCAGACCCTTGCATATATTTTCCCCTCTGCTGAGGGCACCCTTTCACCTACCCCCACACCCCAGCCTCTTCACATAAAGACACAGCTTAGTTGTCTGTGATGTTTTATATGCACCTCCATCTTGTAAAAACAGGGTCTCCACTGTGTTTTGTATCATATTATGCTTCTTTTAGTGAACCACTTAACATTCTACATTTTGATGATCTGCTTACTTCTCTGCCTCTTCTGAAGTGTGAGCTCATTGAAGACAGAGACCATGTCTCTTCATCTTTGTGCCCCCATTACCTAGAATGGTGCCCACCCTGGCACATAGTCGGTGTTTGGTACAAGCTGAAGCCACCTGTCCGGTAATTTAATGCAAGGTAAAGTCATCAAGGGGTATCAGAGCTTCAGATTTAATTAAACTGCTGAGTCATCCTCCCAAATTTGTTTCTCAGAGTGGTTATCTTGGGGCTTTGAAATTAGATTTAATGTTCATTTTTTTTATTGACCAAGAAGGGAAGAGAACTATTATAATAATGACAAGGAGAATCTTGATGAGGTGACATTTAAAGGACTTGTCAGGAATACAAGCTCAAGTCAGTGTCTCCTTCATGCTATATTATCAAAGTTGTAGTTGCAGGACCTCATCAAACTAAACATGACCTCGAAGCTGGATTTATCCAATCTCTTCACTTTGAAGAGGAGGAAGACCAGGGCCTAGGGAGGCTTTGGCCTGCCTGCCTCCCTCCCTCCCTCCCTTCTTTCCTTCCTTCCTTTTTCCAAAGAAACCCAGCACATCTGTAGAAAATCTAGGCCTGGACACTATAATACTGTCTTTTAAGGCAGTGTTTCAGAATATTTAGTGCAAGAAGCATCCCTACCATAGCCAAATCCCTGCCCCCCCCCCAAAGCAAACGTGTCCATGGCTTCTTCAGGGACTGAGCAGATGTGTCCTGTCTGGGGCACTGCCCTCCACCCTCCCTCTTTGAACCAATTCCTACCGATTCTCTCCTGATGAATATGATTTTTCCCCTCTTTGTTGAAGCCCTCTCTGCTACCCCAAACAGCTAACCTCCCACTCCTGTGGGATTACACAGCCCCTCACCCCACCCTGTCCCAGCACACATCGTGCTGAACCATAGTGTTTATTTTCACATTTGTTTCCCTCGCTATAAAGTGAGCTTCTTGAGGACTGGGACATCACCTTTTCCATCTCTGTATCTGGGGCCTAGACCAGGGCCTGGCAGTCTCAGTAAATCCTAAATGATGGAGTAATCTAATGCCTGCTCCTCATTAGGCATTGGGATAGTGACTTTATGCCTATTATCTCTAATCTTCACAAAATTCCTACCAGGAAAGGGTTATGATCTCATTTTTCCAGGTGAGAAAACTGAGCCTAAGAGACTTTAATTAACTTGCCTAAAGATCATAGGTGGAAGTAGAAGGTCACAATTTTAATTTGGGGCTTTTGACTGCATATCCATTACATCTTAGGGGAAGACAGAAAGGGAAAGGATGAGAGGGAGGGAGTGTGAGATAATTAATGTTTTATTTTGGGTTTATGTGCATAGATGTTGATATATATCAGTCACAAGTGACAAAACATTTGCTATATAAATAGACATATATATGCAAATTTGCATGTGCATCTTTGAATGTAAATATACACACAAATATCTATAAATATTTATTAGACATATATATTGTGTGCATATACATACATACAGGCATGTTTATATTAAGTCAATATTTATTTTTATATCTAACTTGGTAGATTATCTGATCTCTATATATGTTATAAATTATACACAGACATATCCACATATGAAATTTCAACCCTATTTAGACTCCAGACAGCCCTGAACCTCTGTTCAGTGTAGACTGTATATACTGCATCTCATGCCTACCTAATATACAAAGCAGAAGACTAACACACTTGTCCAAATCCACCTGCTTAATTCATTTCACCATCTCCTTGGGGACCTACGCCACAACTATGCCCATCCCTCTCGTCAGGAGCTGCTCTTGATCTCGGGCTGAAGTCATTTATAGCCGACCCTCTGTCCCAGCTGCCACTGGGGAAAGCAACGAAATATCCCGGAAACTGCGGTCGAATTAAACCTGTGACGATGTCATTGAGCAGGGAAGCAAGGAGGAAGGCAGAGGCCTGGATTTTCTCAACGTTTGCGTAGTGTGCAGTGGGCAGGGCCCCTGGGGTTTGGACGTGATGCTCCAGCTTGAGGGCTGAGGTCTGCAGCTGGAGGTGCCACGGCCCTCCAGGATATGCAGACATGAACAGACGGGGAGGAAGCTCAGGCAGTTCAGGCGCTCCAGAGCTTTACGAGGCCAGCCTGGAATTGGGTTCAGGACTGCGTGTATGCCCATCCCAGGAGGGACCTTAACCAACCTTCATCCGGGCACATAGGTCAAGGGACTGTAGAGGAAAACCTTGTGCCTTGTATGCATGCAGGCAGCCGCTCGCCTGGGTACCTGGAGGGCAGGGGTGTGCAGGAGGCTGCCTCACGCTGCACGTGTGCGACCCAGCACAGCCCTCTGGAGACAGCGCCCACGACGATGAAAGGCCATCCGCTGCCAGCGGAGGCGACCCAGGCGGGGTCACTCGAGTGTTCGAGACCTGCATGGTCCTGGAGCCCTCTCCCCAGAAGCGCCTCCATCTCCTTCTCCATCATCTTCATCACCACCACCGTCATCACCCCCTCGTCACCTGCCATCTGACCCTTTCTCTCTAAAGCTTCCTCCCCCCTCCTCACCAGCTGGCTACCTCCTTTACCGTGACTAAGATTTGACGGAGCTTGTCACACTCTCCCTCTCATTTCTCACAGCAAACCCAGTGGCACAGGGAAAGTTACCCTCCTTTTAAAGGTGAAGAAATAGGCGTTCACAGACAATAACGAGCTGCCCAAAGTGACAGAGCACATTTCGTATCTGCTGCTGAGGAAAATCTTGTCAGGACGTCAGAACCTATTTGACAGGTCTGCAAACTGAGCTTCAGCTAATGGAGGTGGAACATTTCACACACACCTTTTCTCTGCCAGTGGATGTGGCACACAAATATACATCCACATCCACACACTCACAGGCATACACACGTGTGCACACACTCATTCACACATATGCACACACAGATACACACATGCAAATACACACCTTCAGGGTCAGGCTTATATACACTGCAGCCCATACATCAACTAAACACTACCTGGATTGAGTGATCTCAAGATTCTTGAATTTATCAAATAAGCCAAAAATGTCATGGTTATAGACAGTGGTAATAATGCAGTGAAAAATAAGTGACACACCATCTTAAAACACAATAATTACTATGTATAAGAATTCTAAACATGTTCATAGCCTTTTGACCAGTGGTTCTGCTACAAAGAATCAATCTGTAGGAAATAAGAAATAAGTAAAAGGACTTATGAACAAAGAACTTTTTAACAAATAATTTTGGTTTTCTCCCCGGTAGCCGTCTTTAACCACTTCTTTCTTGGCTTCCTCCCAATGTGCAGAATTTAAAGGTGGATGTTGTCTTCTCTCGCTTTCCATGCAGCTGTGGATGGTCGTGTGACCCAATTATTTCTAGTAGGACTTAAGGAAGTGCCTGCTCAGAGGTGGGGTGGGGGCGTCTGGAAATTTAGGAGAGTATTTCCTCAGCCTCTGCTTTCTTTCATTACTTATCTGACTTTTGAAAATGTGATGTGTGGACTTTGGAATCGATTTTGCAACTCTGAGGAAAAGGTAAGAGAATGGCAGAGAAACCAGCAGGAACCCTGCCCCAGAGAGCTCCAGAACCAATTCAGAAACTCCAGACTTCTTAGGAAAACAATGTTTGTTCTTGGGTTTAAGCCTTAGCTGCGGGAGAAAGAAGTCAAATGATGCGATGATTTTGCAATATTTTTCCCTAATGATGATAAAAAGAAATCAGCCAAAGTGCTCAGTGAATGGAGAATGATTTACTAATACAATAATATATAATATTTATATCAAGGGGAATTCTATAGAGTAATTCAAAATCATATTTAAGACAGGTTTGTAATCATGTTGGCCAATACTTATAAAATTTAGTGATCAAACCCTGACATAGTTACACATTTACTCTGTGCTCTCAATAATGTTCAAAATAGCTTTATAATAATTTAAAAACAGGCTGAAAGAAAAACACACCAAACTGTTCATAGTGAATATTTGTGGAAGTGAATATTTGGAAAGATTTCAATTTCAACTTTTAAAGTTTTTAGTAGATTGCAAGTTTTCTATGACGTTTGTTTGGTGTGTTTTTCTTACCAAGGGTCTCTTGGAGTATTTGAGAAGGGAGATGCAAGAACACTGAATGTCTGCAAACCCCAAAGGAGAGCCACTTTGCTTCATTTTATGGGAATGTGCTGACTTTCTAATAATATCCATGCCTTCCTTCTGTTAGTAGACCAGAGGTGCTTAACCTAGGGAAAGAATTGCTTCCTACAAAGTGTCTGGACATGTTCAGCCTCAAAGTCATCATATCTCACTGAAAGGTGTGTTATGAGTCCCCAGAAAAAGTAATTGCTCAGGAAGAAATGCAGCAGTACAAGAGCACATTTGGTTCTTGCTTTGGCAGCCCATAGACTAAAATTGGAATGATACGGAGAAGATTAGCATGGCCCTTGCTCAAGGATGATATGCAAATTTGTGAGACATTCCATATTTTTGGCATACAGGACAGGGTGCACGTGGGGCAGGCTTCTACGGAATATGTAAGTGTTCATCTTGTCATAGTGTGTTATAGCAGTGGGTGGAGACCTACACAATAAACAAGAAGATATTAAACTCCCATCCTGGGGAGTCCAGCTATATTCTCAATTAGAGGGACAAGAATCCCTCGAGAACATAGGCAGTGCCTAATAAAAGAAAACAGACCAATATGTCAAGCCCTCAATATTATTGCAAGTAAATATGAATCTTATTCTTCAACAATTGAAACTTAATGGTTACCATAATGTATTAGTTGGCCAAAGAGGTGCTGATGCAAAGTACCAGAAGTCTGTTGGCTTTTATAAAGGGTATTTATTTGAGGAAGAAGCTTACAGTCACAAGGCCCTAAAAAGTCCAAACTCAAGGTACCGTAAGAGGTACTTCCTCACCAAAATCTGTTGCCACGTGTTGAAGCAAGAAGATGGGTAGTATCTGCAAATATTCAGCTTTCCTCTTTCCTCTTAAGGCTCTGTGGGCTCAGTTTTTTCCAACCTCAGCTGTAGGCTGGAGGGCTTGTTTCTTTCTGGGCTCAGCTGATCTGGTCTCTTCACAAAGTCAGCTGTAAACTGTCAGTCGAATGGCTCATCTCTCTTCCTGGGGCCTCAGGATCAAAGCTGACAAGCTCTCTCCTCTTCCCTGTCTATGAAACTCTCTCTCTTCCTCTGTACATCTTCTCTTTGTATCTACTTCTGTCTGTCTCCTTGACTGAGCATCCATTTATATAGCCCATGAAAGGGGCAGGGACTCAAACTTGCATGCCCTAATGAAGTGGTTGAATCAAAGCCCTAATCTTAACATAATTTAATCAAAGACATCTCAGCTGAATCTAATACAATCAAGGGGTGTCATGCCCAGAGGAATAGATGAGTTTACAAACATAATCTCTCTTTTTGAAATTCATAAATAATCTCAAACTGCCACACATAGGTTCCTAGGGGAGAGGGAGGGAAAAATAGAATAGATGGAACATAGGACATTTTTGGGGCATTAGAATTGTTCTACATGATCTTGCAATAATGGATACAAGCCATTTTAAATTTTACCAAAATCTATAAAAGTGTACAGTCCAAAATATAAACCATAATATAAAATCATTGACCATGGTTAATGACCATGGTTAGTAGCAATGCTTCAATATTACCACATCAATTGTAACAAATGTACCATGCGCATGTAAAATGTTATTAATAGGGGAGGGGGGGAAAGGGGAGGGCGTTGGGTATATGGGAACCCCCTAAATTCTCTATGTGACTTTTCTGTAAACTAAAGCTACTTTGAAGATGAAATGAAAATAATAAGACACTGAGGGAATATACGGAAGAAAACGGCACCGTATAGACAAGACAACATATCTTACATTGATGAAAGATACAATGTCTAAAAACTTTGTATTCCAATTTTTTTTAATTGTATTTTATTTGTTATTTTTAAACTATCATTTCATTCTTTTATTAATTTTATTTGGTTATTTTGTTGGCTTCATTTTTGGAGAAATTTTGGATCACAGAAGAGTCACAACTGTGGCAGGGGAGGATCACCAGTGCAGGGTGTCAGTATGGAGGAATGCACTGGGAGGGTTTCACCTGAGGCATGCCTCTAAGTCATATAACTATGTTCAAGTGGTCATGGGGCATTGTCTCAGTGGGTGGAGATCCACACATTAACTGAAAGAATATTGAATTCCCATCCTGGGGAGTTCTGTTACATTCTCTAATAAGACAGCAAGAATCCCCTTAGTACAAAGGCATGCCTAGTGAAGGAAGACAGACCATTATGCCAAGCCCTTGATATTGATGATTGTACTTAGGAACCTTTCCTTGTTAAATTGAAACTTTGAAACTTAATCTCGTATTATATATTGCCTAAGAGTTACCTCCTGAAAGCCTCCTTGTTGCTCAAATGTGGCCTCTTTCTAAGCCAAACTCAGCATATAAATGCATTACCTTCCCCCCAACCGGGTTGGGACATGACTCCTAGGGATGAGCCTCTCTGGAACTGAGGGATTATTACCAAGTGCCAACTAGCACTGCATCTGGAAAAAAACCTCAACCAAAAGGGGGAAATGGTAAATAAAAATGAGTTTTTATGGCTAAGAGATTTCAAAGTGACTCGGAAGGTCATTCCAGAGGTTACATTTATGCACATCTCAGCAGGATCTCATTGACTGCCACAGTAAACAGTGCCTCCAATAGTGGGACTCCTGATGGCTTTAGAGACATCCAGATGCTATAAGGAGTGCTGATGGCTCAGGAATTTGGCACCCTGTCAGTGGACCTTACTTTGGAATTTATGCTCCCCAGTGTAACAGAGTTAGACTCATTTATAGTTTCCCTACACATGGCTCTTTGACCCCTTTTATTTGAACCTATAATTAACACTATACTTGATAAATATATGTCAGAGATTTAAACCTTTGGTCTGTCCATGTGCCAGCTGAGCCCTGAATCTCAGCAGAGTAGCAACACCTACTTTCCAGTTCTTTGGACTTACCCAGGATAACTAACAAGGAGATGATGGACAAGGCTCATCCCAAGGAACAGAGAGTGTCTGAAACTGCAAGCAAGAGAGTTCCATCATCTGCCTCATGGGATCTAAGCCCCCTCTCAATTAGAAGCAGAGTAGGCATCACTATCCCCAAATCCTCAAGATTGGAGAAAGAACAATGGGCTAGACTTATTATTCTATTATAGACTTATTATTATTGTAGAAATGGGGGAACTTTTATTATTGATATAAAGGCAGTAGCCACCAGAGGTTCTGAAAGCAGGGAAAGGGAAGAATAGGTGTAATATGGGGGCATTTTCAGGGCATTGGACTTGTCCTATATGACATTGCAATGATGGATTCAGGCCATTATATATTTTGTCATAACCTACAAAATGGTGTGGGACAGAGTTTATCCTATAATGTAAACTATAGTCCATGGCTATTAGCAATGCTTCAATATGTGTTCATCAATTGTAGCAAATGTACCACATTAATGAAGGATGTTGTGAATGTGGGAAAGTGTGGGAGGGAGAGGGAGTGGGACATATGGGAATCCCCTATATTTTTATGTAACATTTACATAATCTAAAGCTTCTTTAAAAAAAAAAAAATTATATAAACAGAGTACATTTGGAACTTGGATGATAAGAAGTAGAAGGAATTTTTGTTCACTTCCTAGTATAACCCATGGCAAGAAACATAAAATACAATTTAGAAAAATCATTACTGTGAACAAAAATTTTAAATAATAATGATAAAAATAAATGCCTACTACTTGTTGAAATCTTATTATATGCAAGGCATAGTTCATGCCTATAATTTTGCTAATAAAATAATGCATCATCATTAATACAAAAATTTTATAATGCTGGTACTATTATCCTAATTTCATAGAAGAGGAAACTGGGGCCCAGAAGAGTTAAGAAGTTTTTCTAATATCCTATAGCTATTCCAACTTTGCTGTCTCTGAGTTCAAGACTTTGCATTATTACAGGTAAGTAAAGCACATAGTACAGTTTCTGGGTCACGAGTCTACCATAATGTTTTTGATAAAGAAGTAATGAGAAAAAGTAACAATGCTCCAAACAACACAACCAATTAAATGTTACCACAATTGGCTTAATGACCCTGTAAAAATCTGTAACTGATATTACAAGCAGAAAAATGATAACTTGTTAAACAAAGTAGATTGTAGTACATATTATGGAGAGAAAGAGTGTGAGGGGAAGAAGTATTCTCAAGTTTCAGTGGTAAAGAAGTAGAATAGACATAATCATCCTGAAATAAAACTGACTCTATGCCGCCACCGTCTCTCCTCCTTGTGTAGCCCCTTCCATAGATGACCCTTCGGTGTTGGTGCCAAGAGCCCAATGGTGACTTCCTGCTGAGTCCTGAGAGAGAGAAACCGATGGACTCTAAAGTGCTATGCCATCCTGTGAATGGCCATCCCTGGTGGATCAGCTGTAGTTGGGGAGGTGGTTACGGAGGGTGGTGATGGGCGTGAGACTCATGTACTTCTCTGGTACCTGGGGACCCTTCTGTTCCCTGGTCCCTCCCCTGGCTCTGTCTTTAGCATCAGAATCCAGAGCCCAAAGTGTGAGAGAGCAGGCCCTCCGCACAAGCTACAGAGAGGAATGGGACAGCCTAGAGTGGAGGGTGGGTTTCGGGGAAGAGTCCCAATGACTCCAAAAGCCTTGAAGTGAAAGTAGGTTTGATGTCTTCAAAATGTAGCAAATTAACTTCCCACAGTTCACTCTGGTTGAATCACCTTCCCCACCATTCGTGATAATGCATGTGCTTTGTTTACATGGCAGCCACCTGGGCTGACTTAGAGGGGCCACAGTCCTGGGCAGGCACCATTCCCCCCGCAGCCCACCAGAGGGCCCACTGCTGTCAGGAATCAGCAGTCTGGGGGAAGCTGCTGGAACACGACCCCTTAGCGTGGCCCTGCCAGCTTTGCAGCTGCCCCTTGGAAAGATCTTTCCCCCACTGCCCCCCTCTCAGCCCATCTGTCTCCTCTACCCTGGCTTGGCTTGCTGTGTGAGTCCACGGAAAGGGCCAGTCCAGGGACAGACCCAGATCAGCCTCCTTCCTGGGTGACCGGGAGAGGCCCAGAAGGGCCTTAAGCAGGAACAGTCCCCTGCCTTGTGCCGGAGTCACCCCCTTGCAACCCTTCTCAGAGCTCATGCAGTGCTCCTGGGCAGCTCCCCACATCCAGAGGCCATGGGCTCACTTAAAAAGTGACACGAATAAAAGTTGGCTTTTCTGGGCACTTTACATCATTCAGCAGTTTAATCCTCATGATACTGCTGTGTAATGTGGTACAGGTGTCTGTTGCAGAACAAACGCTCTGAATAAATGGTGATGGATGACTGGAAGGATGAATAGGGAAATTGATTAATTATAATCTACATTTTAGATTAGAAGGAACTGAGGCTTAGAGTTTTTGAGTAAATTGCCTCCATTGTACACATAAGTCAAAATGCTGGGATTCAGAGAAAGATTCCTCCAACTCCAAATCCAGGATTTGCACCTTGGCCTGCGTGATCTCAAGTTTAGGCCCCTCCTACCACATCATGATTAGAAAGTTCTTTCTTCTTCTCAGTTGAAATCTGTCTTCCTGTAGATTCCACTAATAGGTTCTAATTTCCCCCCTGGGTCCCAAGAAAACAGAACCATTCCAATGGAACCAGTCCAACAGTTTTCCATATTAGCTCCTTACTTATATAAAGGAAGAGCCAACATCCAACACTCTTGCTTCCAACAGAAGGAATCTGAGGCTCAGAAAAGGAAAGCAGCCTTACTAAGTTACCTGCACATTCTGGACTTGAATTCAGTATATTGACTGCTTAACCAGTGAGCAGTTTCCTGATTCCAGTGTACTATTCCCTCTGGTTCCTTTGGTCTATTCATCTATCCATTCAACTATCCAACTATCCATCCATCCATCCATCCATCCATCCATCCATCCATCCATCCACCCACCCACCCACCCATCCATCACAATGTGCCTGCTGACTGCCAGGCCCTGAGCTGGCTACATGGGAAGCAAGAGTTATTCAAGTCTCCATGCCTGACCTGTAGAAACCATTTAATTAGGGACTGTGGGTATTAGTCAAGGTTCTCTAGGGAAACAGAATCAACAGGCGATATCTGTAAATAGTAGGAGATTTTATAAGAGTCTCTCACATGACCATGGGGATGCACAAGCCCAGGTTCTGCAGGCAGGCTACAAACCAGGGACTTCGATGAAAGTCCAATGAAGGTCCTTGATGAGTTTCTGGAAGACGTTGGCTGTCCAACAGTGAGCTGGGAAATTCTCTCTGAATGGTGAAATCACTTCCCCCTTTAAGGCATTCAAGTGATTGGATAAAACGTCCCTCATTGCTGACAGCAATCTCCCTGGTTGATCATAGATGTAATCAGCCATCTATGCAGTAAGCTTACTGATGACTAAAGTCCATAAATGTCCTTGTATTACAATGAGCCCAGGGCTTGCTTGACCAAACAACTGGGCACAATTACCTGGCCGAGTTGACACATTAGCCTGACCATCACACTGTGGTAGCATGAGAAATGACCCCTCAAATGATATCCTTGTCCTGATCCCTGGAACCTCTGAATGTTGCCTTGTATAGTAAACAACAACAAAAAAGGGATATTTGCAGATGTGATTAAATGAAAGATCTTGGTAAGGAGAAAATATGCTGGATTATCCAGGTGAGCCTTAAATACAATCCCATGTATCCTTCTAAGAAGGAGGAAGAAGGTGGATTTGATAACACACAGAGGAGAAGATGATGTGAAGACCTAACAGACAGAGATTTGAAGATGCTGGTCTTGAAGATTGGAGGGATGTGGCAGCCACCAGAAGCTGGAAGAAACGTGGAACTGATTATCCCTTGGGCCTACGGAGGGAGCGTGGTTCTGCCAGCATCTTGATTTCAGCGGAGTGATGCTGATTAAAGGCTCTGGCCTCTAGAACTGTGAGAGAATAAATGTGTGTTGTTTTAAGCCACCAAGTTTGTGGGAGTTTGTTACAGCAGCCACAGGAAGCTACTTCAGGGGCTGAAGACCCACAGCTTTGCAGTGGCTCAGCACAGGCTGGTGCTGCGTGTTGAAGGCGGGGTAGACAGGAGGCGGCTGTCTCCATAACCCATGTGAGGGGCAGCAGGAGGCTAAGTGAGGGCAAGGGAATTTGGGATGGAGGAGAAAAGCAGAATTTTTTTTAAGGAGAGACTGGGCAGATCACATTGCTGCAAAATGACCTAAATCACTTGCCTCCTAGGCAACTGTTGGGCTCTTTTTGTAGATAACAGCACTTGGCAGAGGAAGTTTGGGGTGGCACAGGTGACTTCCTTGAACACCCCAGGAGGAATAATGGATTTAAAGAGACGAACTATGGGTTGGTTTGGGAGATACTGTCTTTGTCTTGTCAGAGTGGGTAGAAGGACAGCAAGCCTATGAGGAATCAGGGCTGGTCTCGGCAGATGATCCTGCAATACTGGGGTGTGTGATGTATTTGGCTTTGGGGAGCCAGTCAGTCTGGTTTCTCTCCGGGTGCCTTGGGAGCAAGGCATGGCCCTCCTGGAATGCCCCATGGCTGTTGTGTTTCATATGCCTGCCTGGCCTGGTACCCCTGCCAGTTTCCATCCTGGGAACAGCTGCACCCACAAGCCTTGATGTGCTGTCTTTTCTTCTCATGGTTTCAGCAGCCCACATGGGAAAGTTGAGGTTTCAAAGTTCTGGGCCCCTTCCAGGACCTTTCAGGAGGAGCTCCCAGGTCTACCTGACCCAGCTCCTCCCGGGCAGCACGGGCATCCCCACCTGTAGCTCCTTCTTCACCAGCTATCTCAAGGTGAGAGTTGTTGCCTAACTATGCTATGCAAAATGTTCTGTGGAAAACGGTCCCTGCCCAAAGAAGTGTACAAAACGCTGCCTGGAGATCGACAATGCTTGGGAGTATACTAAAGGCACTCTAGTTCCCTCATTATAAAAAATCCATGGAACTTTCTTTCACTGGGTATTTCCCAAATCATCTTTTCTCCTCCTTCCCCTGGTTCTTCCCCTCCTCTCCTCCTTTCCCTGTTCAATCTTCCTCTTCCTTCCCCTCCTTCCCCTTCCTTCTAATCCTCCTCCTTCTCCTCCTCTTTCTTCTCCTTCTCCTTCTCCTTCTTCTCTTCCCCTTCTCCTCCTGCTCCTCTTTTTCTGCCTTTTTCCTTCCTCCCTTCCCTCCTCCCCCTCCTCTCCTTTCTCAGGAAACATCTACTCACACCTCATAGAGTACTGCTCTGGAACCTTCTCCTGAGCCAGTCCTGGCAGGGCTGGGGAGATGGACACACCCCACCAGCAGCAGAGGGGACCTGCCTCCTCCCACCTCGGCTCCTCACGCTTTAAGGTGGAGGTGGGGGGCATGTTTCCCCAACCCACGACCTACAATCTCCACCTTGTTGAAAAACTGGGTTTTTGCCTCAGTTTACTGTTCAGTACTTCAGCTCCCATAGAGGACTAGAGGCCTGTCCTGAGATTCAGAGTGTTCGAGCGGGAGCCTGTGCACCGGCTGGAAACGCCTCAGCTCTCCAGCTCTATTCCAAACCAGATATTCGGAACTATACCTCTGCCCTGCCTGACTCCAAGTATCTCTGCAGCCCATGGCCCATGGCTCTTGTTCCCCACTCACCAAGACAGACGCTCTTGTTATTGATTCTTTTTAAAATGAGGGCTGCAGTGTGTGCCAGGAACTTTACAAACATGATTTAATTTAATTCAATCTTCACCACAACCACGAATGGTTTCTGGTAGTACCTTTATTTTCCAGATGAGGAAACTGAGGCTCAGGGAGGGGCAGCCCCTTGCCCGTGTCATTCTCACAGCAGTCCTGTGTGGTGGCATCACTGTCCCTGTTGTAGAGATGAGAAGGAAGACGAAGCTCGGCGTGGTCCAGCCCCTTGCCAGGGCCAGCCACAGAAGGGGTGTGTGTGTGTGTGCGCGCACGTGTGTGTGTGCATGTCCTTGCTTTATCAGTCTGTGTGAAAGGCCCTGGAGGTCGCTGGAAGAAGCAGGCGGGGGTGGCTTTATGGATATAAGACCTGGGGGTCACATAGGGCCCCTCACTCAGAAGGGACTCATGCTTGGTTGCATGCTCGGCTATCACCATCTTGAAATTCTTAATTTTATTTTTGAACCTGTGCCTTGTAAGTGACGTCTGATGGGACAATGGAGCAGGCATGCGAGCAGAGAAGCCATGTGCACTGTAGGGACCCCTTCCTGGCTGCTAATTCCCACACCCCATGAGCACAGAATTCCAGTGGCCCCACGAGGTGTGGGAGTTCAGTGACACCCAAACAAGGACCAGGTAAGTGAACTGAGTAAGCGGGGAGCCCTGATGGTTCCCAGAGGCTTTCCGTGGGAACCAGAACTTACTTCAAACAGAAAGGAAGGTAATGGCATTCTAAAACCACAACTCCCAAGGAAGCCTGCCACATCCTCTCTTACCCAAGTTACTTCCCTGTATGAGCCAACCACTTATGCCAAAAAGGGTGACATAAGAGAAAAAGGGAAACAGAGGGCAACCCCCAATTCCTTCTTTTTTCAGTCCGTCCTTACTCATCAGTGAGCAGAAGGTACAGCAAACTGTAAAATGTGTGCTTATCAAGAAGTGAAATGAAAACAGCTAAGTGAGTTTTGTGTAGATTTCCACTGTCTGGAAAGAAAACTATATAAAAGCATGTAAGAGCTAGGAAATGTGAATTGTAATTTTGGTAATTCTACATATGAATTAAATGCTCTTATATTTGCATTTAAAACAGGCACCGCACAATATAAAGATGGGCTTTAAAATCCATGCTAGCAATTAAACTTAATCTCTCTTTACTTAGAATAACACTAAATAGCAAACAAAAAACACAATGATAATTAGAAATTCTGAGAACATGGAAGACGGGTAAAAGCTTTCTTTATCTTTCAGTCCCTTTAGCAGCACTTTCACTCCTGCTTTTTGAACAATTTTCATTTTGCAGTGAACCCACAGATTATGTAGCAGGTCCTGAGCAGACAAGATAGAAACTGGAAGGGGGGAAGCGGCTGTGGCTCAATCAGTAGGGCTCCCGTTTACCATATGGGAGGCCCCGGGTTCGGTTCCCGGGGCCTCCTGGTGAAGGCAAGCTCGCCCGTGCGGCGTGGTTAGCTGACCCAGCGAGCGCGAGCAGCAAGGGGGGGATAAATGAATAAATAAATAAAATCTTTAAAAAAAAAAAAAGAAAGAAACTGGAAGGGGACGTGGAGGGATTTACTCTAACTCACTTTGCGGACGCTCGGAGCAGGAGGGTGCGAGAGCCAGACAGTGCCTCTGGCGTCCTGTCCCGCCCAGCCTGGCACCTGGCACCTGGCACCTGGCACCACAGGAGCCGCGGCCTCCGGCTCTGCACAACCCACAGCCGCCCACCATGGGGGACATTCTCGGAAGCGGCCGTGGGCTCAGGACCCCGGCCAGCCCCGTGTTCTCTGAGGGGCCAGCTCTGAGGCCAGAGGCTGCCGGTTTAACTTTTCTTAGAAAGTCCCAGAACCCCCTGCCCTCTCCCCAACAAAGTGTCTTTAGTCATGTAACGCCCATGCTGTGAGGCCCGTGGCCCACCGAAAATCCCTCATTATGGCTACACACAATGCAAGAATGTCTCGCCCAGCCTGGAATCCTGCCCTGGAATCCCGCCTCATTCACTGCATTGTAGCCTGAGAAAGAAGGGCAGGGAGGGGTGGGGGCTCACGCTGCCTAGTGGCATGGGGCTTGATGCCTACCCTTTGGTTCCGGGGCCTCCACTTTCCCACGGCTCCTCCCCTCCAGCTTTCTAGCTTTGAGTCTGAAGGTCATTTCCAAGGTTGACCTGTTCAGTGCATCTTGGATCAATGGAAAAGAAAGGTGCTTGTGCCAGGGAGGGGGCTGGGCTGGGCTTTGGGGATGGGGGAGATGGGCCCTGGGAGGGACAGCAGGCCTGGGAAGGCTCCCGGTGGCTCAGGTCGGGGAGCAGTGCCATGGGCCTTCCTTTTGAATGGTTTTCCCCAACAACGCTTTTTGCCCACATTTGACGTGTTTTTATTTGCTTTCCCCTTAAACAAAACCCCCTTAAAATTTCCCCCTCCCCTTCCTTCTTTCAGCTCCCCAGCCTGCCCATTATCCTGCTCCATTGCTGTGACTGGGTCAGAAGAGCAGGAAAGAGGCCCCCCTCTCCACCCCCTACCCCACCCCCCACTCCACCTGGGTCCTGTTAGCTGTCCCTGCAGCCCTCTGCCCCTGCCTCTGGCCTCAGGCTGTCTTGGCCCAGGCCAGCCCCGACGTCTGTTCCTGACTTGAGACAGGAGGATTTGTGCTAACAGTAAAGCCGAGACCCCGTCAGAATGGCTACCTCAGAGCTAACACTGGGCAGCCTCTTTTCAAAAACTAAACTCCTTCCTTGGTGTACACGCTCCAGCTGCCTGGTATATGGAAGAGCTCAGACCCGGGTCATCACCCTTGGGCCAAAGGCCTAACCCTTCTGATCACCCAGTTTCTCATCTTCCTGGGAGTTGTTGGGAAGGTTAAGTAAACCAGACTTACTAAAATCATAATTTCTGGGACTGGAGGCTAGAAAACGCTTTTAAAATGTCCCAGGTGATTCTCAAGACCAGGCAAATTCTGGAGCCACCAGTAGAAGAGATCACAGGAAAACAAAACCCACCCAGAGCTGGGTAGGGGAGTGGAAATAATTTCTTACAGGTAAGTCTGTGGCTCTCAGGAGGCTTCACTTATATAAATGATAGTGGCCTAGGAGGGAAAATTATTTGATCCTCTATGAGCTACTAGTGGGGTAAGGAAAGAGGACATTCCAGAAGGCAAATGGCAGCCAAGCGGGATGGGGGAGCGAGCCAGAGGATTTTCCAGGGCCACGGAACAGGGAGAAGAGGAGGACTGAAGCTTCTCTTTGCCATCCTAGAGTCCCTGCATGGTTGCCCATGCCAGCTGCCACTTCCCCACTGTGTGACCTTGGCCAACACACGTCCCTCTCTGGCCTCTGCATCTATAAAGGAAAGGATGGATGAGTGCACTTTTCCTCCCAGCGTGACCCCAGGCCTAAGTACTTCAGAACCGTGGGGGCGGTTCGTCTGGGTTCTGTCCCAGCCTCTGAACCAGAATCTCTGACGTAGCTCAGCTGAGCCTGAGATCCCATAAAGTCTGAAGGCTAATGGCCTAGATTTGCTAAGGCCTTTTCCAGCTTTGATGTTCTAGAACAGTGTTCTCCAAAATGCTCCCCGTTGGTGGAAAGAAGTGGAGGGCACATCCCAACTGATGTGTTTTATTTGTTATGTATGCATGGGTGTGTGTATCTGACTACTCCACTAACCTACATTGTACATAATAAAACATGCCTACAAAAATTTTTTAAGTTGTTATGAAATGAGCAGAAAGTCAAATATAATTTTAAAAAAAATAAACGTAACCAGGTAAGTTTATGGTAAACTTTGATCATGTAAAATTTGGCATCATGCTAAGGCAAAGTTAAAGAAAAACAATGTTTTTAAGTGGTCTGAAATGTCACAAAAAAGCAAAAAGCGATGACGAAAGCTGTACTTCATGCAGTTCAGTGGACACCAAAAGAGAGAAGGCCTGGGCCTTCAGAACCCCAGGCCCTGGAGAGGACAAGAGCCGGCAGTGCCTTGGGAGCAGAGCGGACACTGGTCACTGATGGGGTCGCCTTGGTATGTATGTCAGCATGGGGCTCTTCTGTGTTTTCTTTCTGTGCCCACCCACATCTTCCTGTGCACCCCCAGTGCTCAAGGCACACCCCATGGGCAGACCATGCTTCTAAGTCCGTATGGCTTAGAACTTTCTTGAGCAGCTACTAAGTGCCAGGTCCTTGTGTCTGCTTTCACAAAAGGGATCTCATTAGGTTGGGATATAGGGAAAGTTGTCCAAGGTCTTACAGCCAGGTAAGTGCAGTCCAAGGTCTTACAGCCAGGTAAGTGCAGGGCCGGGCTTCAGAGCAGAGTTTCTGGACTTCTCCCCTGTCTGCTTTCAGGGCGCGGATGCACAGGCTTCTCTCTAGCCTACGTGTGGGGCCCCTCCGCATCCCTTGGAAACAGAACAAGGGCCCTTCCGACTCCTTCCTGGTGCAGAGAGCCTGAGGTCTGGGCTAATCCAGGGTTCCAGGGTTTGCAACCTGCCATCCCAGTTGACTTTCATTCTGTAAATATTTGTCAGGAGCCTTTCTCACTCCTGGCTAAAGGTGGATGCTGCAAAGCCAGGCTGGGCGTGCGAGCACAGGCCGTTTGTCAAAGTAATTGGTACTGCTAAGGCAGAGCGCGGGCACGATGGATGCTTGCGGAGCAGGTGGGGGAGGATGTGGAATCCTTAAAATACAGACGGAGACATGTAATTTAGGCAAGTGGATTTATTTTTCTTGAACAAGAGGGATGGGTAATGCCACTCTGAAGCAAGGACTGTCTCTGGAAAGCTCAGCTGCTTATTATTTTTCTGATCTGCTTTCTAGCTCTCACACTACAGGCGTCCATCACAGGATGGCAACCCCACAGGCACGTCGTCGTGGCCTCCCAGCCCTGGTCTCCTTCCCCCACACTGCCCTGCGTGTGGACACGATCGGCCTCTGGGTTGCAGCAGGACGCTCCCTGGCAGTGGGACCTCTGGGGATTTCACCTTTCTCATCTTTTCAATAGGGAAAGTCACACCCGCAGTACCTTCACTCATTCATTTCAAGATTAACTCTGGAGCCCCTATCTCATGTCCTCTAAGCGATGGCAGGTTGATGTGCAGAATATGACGACCTATGAAGGTGACGAGCGAGCAGCAGAGGCTCAATGCAAGGTGGATCCTTTGCTCTCCCTTCTTTCCTAAAACACCATTTATAAACCAACCCCGAAGCCACAGGGCAAAGCCCCTATGGCTGATGCCCTACACAGTACGAGGTCCATATTACTTTGGGGGTCTCCAACATTTAAGATGGTCAAGAAAACTGTACTGATCAAAATTTAAGTTGTGCACACCTTTTGACCAGCCATCCCATGCAACTTCTAGGAATCCTCCCCCCCAAAACACACACACACACACAGAAATACAGAGACACACATCAGGGTAAGACATACACAGTGATGTTTATTTCAGCATTGTTTAACCGGGGAAAAGAGGAAAGCGCTATCCACAGAGGCAGGCCCTGTTCACACAGCGCTGCTGAAGCTCCACCTGGCATGAAGCTCCGCTTGGCAAACCATCTGGCATGTGGTTGGCACTAAATGGTGGTGGAATTGAAGTGCAAATCGATGGATGCAAGGCAGCCATTAGCAGGAAGGAGATTGAAATGAATGGAAGTTTACACGTCCCCTAGATATGTAAAATGAAAAGTTCACTGCAGTGTTAAGTGAAAAATTCACGCTGAAGAATAGGATGTATGAAGAGTATGTTCCCATTGTAAAAAAAATAGTATTCGTCTGTGCCTGTCCCTAATGAAACACCTTTGAATGCATATATAATGTTGAGAAAGCAATGATTTTTTGGAAAGAAAAATGGGAGGCCCTGTTTTACTAACCTGCTTTATTCTTGCCCATTTACCAATCTCCTGCGGGCATCGTTACATAGAATTAACATAACACCTAACATCATTTTTAACGACTTTCCATCATTTGCGTAACTGATCTCCTAGTGGTAGACATTTTTATTATTGCCAATCTTTCGCTTTTGTAAACCATGCTGAGTTGAACATTCTTGGGAAGGTTTCTTTGCCCAAAAATAATATATTCCTGGAAGTATAATTGCTGTCAATTTCACTGGTGTTACTTCTAGCTCTCTTTGATCACTGCATGCCACTTGATTGATTTCAAAATCAGGGAATGGCTCTGCCTTTTACTAGCAGTGAGACAGAACAGATTAACCTCCATTCTTCACTTTCCTCACCTGGAAGATGGAAGTCGATATCTTGAGGTTTTTGTAAAGCACAAACAAGAAAAACTAAGACGAAGACATAATGCTTAACAGGTGTCAAATGTCGAGCTTCCAGAAGGAGTGCTGGGAGCACATAGGAGCAGTGGGGACAAGTGGGGCTCCCGAGGCTTCGAGTCAGGGAGGGAGGTGCCCGATGCTGCCCCCCGGTCGTGCGGGTGGACGTGGACTGGGAAACAGAAGCAAAGCGTGCACGCCCTCGGATGAACGAGGGCAGAAGGGTCATAATGAAAGTGCGTTTAAGAACTAGAGTGGACCTGCGGCTGGTTGCCGGAGCCTGCAGGAGGAGGGCTGAGCCAGATGCAGCCCCCCACTTAGCCGAATTCCCACTGCTGCCCAGGGTCAGGCTTTGTGCTCAGGGAGCTTGACCGTGGTCACTGGAGCCTGGACCACGGGGAGACGGGCCCTGAGACCCTGCTTTCACCCACCATGTGTCCCAACCAGCCTGCCTGCCTGGAAGCTGCTGAACAGAACGACTGTGTCACCGCCTGTCCCCCCTTTTCTGGGCTCCCCTCTCCATCCACTTCTCTGCCTCCAAGTCCCTCCACCTCTCACAAGACTGAACTGAGCTGGCTTCCTCCGGGGCTTGCCCCCTGGCTCCTTCCAGTGGGTGTTCTCGCCCCTCCCTTGTGCCCCACTAGCCCTGCGTGAACCTTTACCACAGCCCACGAGATACAGGAA
Source organism: Tolypeutes matacus (assembly GCA_026826555.1). Taxonomy (NCBI): domain Eukaryota; kingdom Metazoa; phylum Chordata; class Mammalia; order Cingulata; family Chlamyphoridae; genus Tolypeutes; species Tolypeutes matacus. The sequence continues at coordinate 27,790,274 of JAKSZT010054489.1, read as the reverse complement.
CCCCGTGTTTGCCTCCCCACCTGTTTACCTCGTTCATCCGAGCTCTTGGGGGTCAGAGACTGTGTGCTCCGACCTGGAGCAGAGGAGACATTCAAGAAATGCTTGCTGAATGCGCAAATAAATAAGTCAGTCCACAGACCTCTGCTGAAGCGCTAACTTTATGAATTTTATAAACATTGCATCTCATTGGTCTCTCTTTTTTTAAATTCCTGGGGGGCATTTTTTAGGAGAACGATTATAGGAATCCATGTATTTGTCCCTCCCCTCTGTCTTTTATACAGCCAGCTTTCCTTTCCTATTTTCCCAACTCTTTCCCTCTGCTGGGATCCCTAATACTAGTAAAACTACTGACCTGTTTACAGATTACAAAGCAAGCTCCCAGAGCCTCTGCAAACCGTAGGCCGGCAGGCAGCTGCTGCTAGCCTCCCTCTTTGCATGCAAAACGGGGTCCTGGCTACACCTTTGGCCCAGCTCAGAGAATTAGCCACTGTATCCCCCTAGCATGTATCTGAATCTTCTGACTCACCTGGGGACCAAGAAGCCGTGAGCTTTGCCCATGACTATGTTTCAGGCACATCTGTCCAGCTGGGGCTGGGCGTGAGGAGTGTTGACAAAGCCAGGTTGCTGAGGGGAAGAATGGAAGCCCAGACACCGAAGGACAGGTCACCAAATGGGGACGAAGGAGGCTGGCTTGGAGAGGGTGGGCTCCGGGTACAGCTTTGCAGCCATGGAAAAATCCAGTTCTGGCCCAGGGACTTGGGAGGTGGGGTGTGCCCAGGGTCACAGAGAGGCAGGGCAGGGTAAGTGGCTTTCCCAAGCTCTGGTGCTTTGAGTCCCAAGCAGCCTGGTTGAGGGACTCCCGGCTGAGGGAACACGGGGTGGGAACTCTCCGCTTCTGAAGGTACTTTCGAGTGGGTGCATCAAAGCATGGGCAGCACAGTGGGGTGAAGCTCCCACTCACCAGCACCGACAAGGAGGCTGCTCTGGCTGCAGCAGCTGAGCCTTGCCCTCACCCCTGGCCTCTAGGCTTCCTGCCTGGTCCAGGGGCCTCAGTGCTGCCAGTTATGAAGGCGAGGAAGGGCAGGGCGCCCCTGAGGACATGTGCAGGCACATCGTCCCTGGGATGCCTAGGAATCTTAGAAGAAGGGGACTCAACAGAGAGGAGGGCTTGTTGATGGGGACAACCGCTTCAAAATCTAAGCAGGGAAGCTCGGGGACTGCGGCACACAGGACAGGGGTCTGACCCCGGGATTGGGGTAGGGGCTATGTAAGGTCAACACAGGCTCTTTGGTTGAGTTATTTTGAGTGGAAAAGGAGATAAGACACTGTAGGGAGGAGATATTGAGTTTCCAGGAAACCAGAATTTGGTTTCTTAGCCAACAGTTATGACTACTGTTCAGAAATGAGGGATGTATTTTTAACAAACTCTTAGGAGCCCACAGCAGCTTAGGAAGGCTCTAGATGTGTACCGTCCTTTATGTTCCTATTCCAGGTGTCTTCGATTTTATTTCTCCAACTAGATTTTAAGAAACCATGGAACACTCTTTCTTTGACTGCCTCCCTAGCACCTGGCACACTCAGAGAGTGGCCGTTTAATGAGCACCTACTGTCTGCCAGGCCAGGGCAGAGCTATGCCATTGTCCCTCGGCACTGTATCCTTCTAGTGGGACAGTGTAGTCTAGACGTTAAAGTGATCGAAGTTAAGGAACTTGCCCAAAGCCCTCAAGCTAACTCAGCACAGAAGAGGGAATCCCACCCCTAGCCTCCTCCTGCGCTTGCTGTCCCCTAGCACAGGGGCTCTTAACCAGAGGTCCATGGACCCCCAAACAGTCCATAGAATGATTTCAGAGGGTTTGTAAACTTGAATTTTAAAAAATCAACTTAATCTTTATTTTCTCTGACTTCCGATGTTGAGTGTCATAAAACTATCTGCCGCTACCTTCTGAGAAGGGGTCCGTGGGACAAAGAGAGGTTACGGCCCCCTGCCCTGGCACCACGTGACCAGCAGTTCCCGTGTGCCTCCAAGTTGAAACCCTCCTTCCTCCCTCAGCCCGTGATAAGAGGATCTCAGTTGTCATTTTCAAATGAAAATGCCTTTTTTTTTTCCAGCCTCTCACTTCTGCACATCTTAAATGCCAGTCTCATGTTTGATTTAAAACCTGCAGGCTGGCCCTCTTTGCTGATAGTGGGGCTTTCTGCCACCACCCAGTCTTTCTTTCACTCATTTACCCTGCTAAGGCTTAGGCATACAGCAGTGTACTGCCCTTACAGATACCGGACGGAGGGTCCCCTGATCCCAGTTTCTCTTCTTGTCTTATTCTTTCTTTCTCATCCGCGGCACCGTTTTCACAGACCCAGGTCCTGACCGGCACCTGACCGGCAACATATGGCAGATGTTAAAGTCAAACAGAAATGCAGAAAATAAGCAAGTGTTTTTTTAAAAAAGGGAAGAAAAGAAGAATTACAAACTTTGATAAGTGTGAATTTTACCGCAGTTTCATGGTGGCAGCAGCAGAAAGGAAGGTGGGGCGTGGGGGTGGTCTGAAGTGGGAGTGGGGTGGGAAGCTTGGGCATGTCCATAAGCACCTGTTCAGAGAAGCACAGTCATAGTGGAGGGTCTGGGACCTGCAATGATGGGGGTGAGTGTGGGGGTCTCCAAGAGCATTCACCATGGCAGAGGGGGCGTTCTGGCCCAGTGGGCCAGACCCCACATCACATCACAAGGGCCATCAGAGGGGACGGGCTGTCCTGGGGACCCTGTGGTGGCAGCACCTCAAACCTGCTGAGCTCATTTTCCCATGTGGACTTCTCAGGTCAGTTCCAGGCCTCCATTTTCCCATGCGGACTTTTCACGTCTGTCCCCTCTTTCCATTTTGTCTCTGAACAAAGGACAGCATCTCAAAGAGGTTTCCCTGACTCCACCACCACCTCATCTAAAGCAGAGCAAACCCTAGAACTCTCTGGCTCATCACCTTGTTCCTGGATTTATATTATACATTTATTTGTTTCTATGGTTATGATCCCTCTCCTCCAGGAGAGGCTACAGAGAACTGAAAGAGCTATTCAGTATGCTGCAATGCTTTGGGGTCCACGTCTCCTGGCTGTGAGTCTTCTTCCTCTTCCTTTGAATCGGAGGTCAAGCCGTCATGGTGGTATGGGATTTGAGGGCAGCTAGCAGATTCCCAAGTCTTCTGACCTTGATAAAATTATGGTAGCTTGGCTTAAAAAGACCATCTTCAGTCTTAGGAGGCCCCATTTGGATGCATCCAGGCCTTCGGCTGCCAAGTCCCATCCTAGCACCCATTCCATGCTCATTTGAGAGTCTCAAAAGAATGTTGGGGAGGGGCTTTGACCAAGGAATGGGCTGTTTTACTGGGCAAGTGGGAACTCAGAGTCCTTGAGATTCCATGATTCACACCACGATGCCTCCAGTGCATTGTGGTCAGTGGGGGACAGTTTTCTTGGGGCTTTAAGAGCTGATTCTGTTCTTCCAGATGTTCATTTCCTCTCTAGAATGGATCGTGTTTTATCCAGCTTTATACGCCCAAGGTCAGACACTGGTAGGTGCTCATTAAATATTGCACTGACAGTAACACTTCCAGTCATGTATGGCTGGAACCTCTAATTTCCTTCAGTTCTTCCTGCCCTTTAGCTTTCTTTTATAAGTATGGGCTGAGCATGCTCCAGCCTGTACTGCCAGCCATCCCAGTGCTCTCACGCTCTCTTCTTTCTCTGCAATTTTCCTAAACTGTATGCAACAGGGCAGGCTCCCCGCTCAGCCCCTGCCTCATTCCCAGCCCTGCTGTGGCTGCTGGCCGTGCTCCCATCACTGGGCCCTGCTCCCCCTCCAGCCTCATCCTGGGTCACTACCCTCCCCCCAAGAGCCGAGTCCTGAAGGGTCAACTCCTGGCTCAAATCGCCCCTCTGCCTGGAAGGACCCAGTCCTCTGGTGAACCCTGACTCCAGGGTCCCGTCCTTCACTCGGGGCGCTCCTTCCCATTCTTAAATTCACTGAGTCGAAAGTTTGCTCCCTTCCTTTGCTCTGACTCCCCTACCTCCTTCCTTGTTTCCTAGCACTTATCATTCAGTAATTCAAAGTGGAGGTCTGCTCTCTTGTTTCCTGCCCGTCCTCCCACGAGGATGCTTACTCTGTGGGGCAGAGCCACACCCCTGGGTTCACTGCTCTCCTGCACCTGGGCTGGTCCTGGCACACACCAGGTACATGGTTATGGTTTGCTAAGGTGTGTGTGCTATGGCCCAGCCAGGCCCAGGTGAGCCCTCACGCTCCTCTCTGCAGCCCCACTCCACCTGGCAACATGGAAAAGCAGGGCGCTCGCCTCCCTCCACCACAATCTCCCTCGCCAGGGGCTCTCCTCCTGTCATACCTTCTCTGTCCACTGAGCAAGCACCTGACCCCCTGCCTGGCACAGAGCAGGTGAAGAGCCAACACACGTGGGATGAACTGTCCCAGGAGTGGCTGGAAATAAGGCAGATGAGGACAGAAGGGGTTGGGCTGTTGAGAATCCTCTGGGTCACAAATGAGCCCCAAGTTGTCTATTTGTTAAATCGTTGCTACCCAGCAGGCAGCCAAATAAAGCCACCCTTGAGGCTCGGCGCCTGCTTGGGAGTGGGGTGAAGGGAGTGGACATTTGGACTGAGCCATGCTCTCATCTAGTTCAAAATACCCTGGACCAGCCATTTTTAGGAACAGTGATCAGAAAGAAACAGCAGAGGAGCAGCCTGGGCCAGCACCTGCTCCTTCTCTTCCTCCTGTCCTGTGGGAAGCCCATGAGCAGGGCAAACCTGGATGGCCCTAGCAGGGGACCCCTTTGCTCTCCTCCTCCTCGCCCTCTCGCCTTCCCTCTGGGGCGCCCCTGCCCCTCTGGGGCGCCCCTGCCCTCACCCCCAGCCCTTCAGCCCCTCCCTCCCAGGGGCCCGCTCCCATCTTCCTTCTCAGCTTTCCGCCTGTCCTTGCCTGGGCCGCGCCCCCTGCCCGCCCCTCCCTCCTTAAGCCCGCCCCCAGCCCTCCTGCCCCGCTCACCACTCCTGCCCTTCCGAAGGAATCCAGCTCAGCTCTCCTTTGCCCCTGGGGACGACTCCAGGCAGCTTTGTTCCGGGCAGCGGCCAGGCTGGCCTCTGCCGCTGCCTGTCTCCCCCTCTTCCCCATTCTCGCTCTCCCACCCTTCCTATTTAACTCTGTAAGTTTGCTGAGTTATTTATTCTAAAGATAGCCCTCCCTCTGCATCTCTGGCTGGGACGATGCTCCCAGACCTGCTAGAAGTCTTGTCTGGAGGGTGAGTTTGCAAGACTTTCCAGGGCAGGGCAAGTTGCTGGCAGGTGGCCCCCAGGAGGGGCTGCCTGGGGCTGCCGTCTGCTCCTGGACCCTTCTTCCCGCGGACCCGGGCCCGGGACGGGTGCCCCAGCCGGCATCCCTTCGAGCGTCCCCCTGCCAGGTAAGGCCCTGGTTCCCTTCTCCGTGGCTGCGGGAGGTCACCGCTTCCCTCACTCCCACCGTCTCCCCAGGATAGCGGGGAGGTGCCCTCCCCAGCACGGCTCGGCTTTCGCCTGCAGCCTGGAAGCAGGCAGCTCAACAGAGCGTGGCACAGCCCCGAGCCCTCTGCATGCTTTGCCTCAACTTCAGAGTCAGAGGGAACAAAGTCAGCCAGGTGGTACCTGTGTGATGCTAGCCGAGCCGCCGAGAAGTCAGGATCCTCCGTGACTGCAGCGTGTAGCACCAGCCCTGGTGTCAGGGTGCTACTTTGACAGCCATTGACATATATCCTCTTTCAACTTTCCAGTAAGAAATTTAGAGAATAAGTAGAGAATAAAAGGGAAAAACAAAGGGGGAGGGGGCAGCAAGATTTTGCATTTGTTGTCACGGTACTTTGCCCTCTTGATCTAAATTTAGATCTCTTTCCTAGGAGAGCATTTCCTTTCCTCTTTGCCAACTTCATCTAAGCCAGAGAAGGGTTTGTGCCCTTCTTTCTGCAGAGCTTCTGGCCCCAGGCTATGAAACATAACTTGAATTAGCCTCAATATTAGAAATGTCACATTGTTGGAAAATGTGTCCTAACTTATCCTCACTCAAGTCCAGTCTCCAGAGATGACAGAGGGACTTGCTTAGTGAGAAGTTCCCTGAAGCAGGCACCACCCTGCTGCCAGTCACGGAGCTCAGTGACAGCCTGGGTCTCCTCTTAGAGCCGGATCACAGCACTTGGCGTCTTCCCGAACTCTGCACCCACATTTCAGTCTGCATGGACCATTCTGGTGTCTCTCTGTCTCTCACTGATGATTTCTACCGGGAAAATGCTAGAAAAAGTGATGATGCTCTGTTAGGATCCCCCGGCTTTGGGCCACAGCTTCTGACCCCTTCTAGTTTAGTTTGCAGAGTTGTTCCAGGGAAGTTCTCTTACAGCTTGTCTTTTGCTGAGGGGTCTGCCGAGCTGGGTGCCCAGCCTAGCTGCTGAGGGTTGAACAGGTATGAGCTTTGCTGTGAGTCTTGACTTCCAAATCGAACCCTCTTGTTTTATCTGGCTGCCCTCAGCCAAGTGACTGCCTCATGAGCCTCAGTTTCCCCATCTGCAAAGTGGAGATCATATAAGGGATAAAAATACATGGTGCATGCAAGGGGGACAAGCAATATATCTTAGTTTGCTTCTCCTGCACAAGGCTGGGAAGGGGGCGGCATCATTGGTTCTGTGGAAGGAAGCATGTCCCCTAACCCCACCCTCACCCCTAACCTTCCTAGATGTCCTTGTCAGCTGTGCTACTGTGGGACAGTGTGACCTCTGGAAATTGTCTGGCCTTGTAGGGCTTTTCTTGTAAGGCAAGAGGTTAGTTTCTTCCCTGGGAATCCAGGAGGGGCTTCAGGGGAGCTGTGGCCCCTTTAAATTATCTGGAGTAAAGATATGTTTGTATCTGGTTTTCTGGGACTTGCTCCAAGTTCTGCCAGATTCTTAAAAGCTTTTATCTCTACAGCATGACTCAAAACCAACCTGCAGGCTGCATCCCATCCACAGAGAGGTTCAGAGGCTCCACGGGCTGTTTTAAATTTGTCTTAACTTGTTGCCGGTATAAAAGGAGCAGGAGGTTTCTTGTATGGATCTCTCTCTTTTATTTTATTTTATTTTTTTTAAGAGAAGCTTTAGAGTACATAAATGTTACACTGAAAATATAGGGCAGGGGAGCAGGTGTAGCTCAGTGGTTGAACACCTGCTTCCCATGTACGAGTCCTAGGTTCAATCCCCAGTACCTCCTTAAAAAGCAGAAAAGAAAATGTTGGGGCTTCCATACACCCCATTGTACTGACCTTAATGAGGAGACGTAATAGCTGTTGGCTTGAGTCCCTGCTGGGCCATTGGTGGCTGGGGGAGTGAACAGCCACTCAAGATGATTCTGGATGAGCAGGGCCTCTCCCCACACGGGGGTTTTACAGACCTGGAGGGATGGTCTGGGGTCTCTCTCCCTCTGATTCCATCCAAGACGGTTGCCGATGGCTGGAAACCCGGATGTTTCTGGCTTGTGTGGCTTAACGTGGGAAGATAAATGCCCATCCCAGGGAGGCCCCAAGGGAGTAGAGATGAAAAGACATGCACACTGTGGTCTGATTATTTCCCTCAGATTATTTCCAAGGAATAGGATTTCTGGGTCACAAGACATGGGCATTTTAATGTCCCTGGGGAGGTATTAGGGCTGAGTTATTCATGAGAGGCTGAAAGCTGCGGTAGCATCCCTGCAGAAAACAAAGGGCGCCCTGGCAGGTTTCCAGGGAACGTAGGGAGGGCGGAGTAGCCAGCCTTCCACTGTCACCACGATGCCTTGCTAGGGGCAGCTCAGAGGCCTCCTGTGACACGCCCCGTGTGATGCTCATGTTCCCGCTGGCTGCACACGTGTCTGCACACTTCCAGTTATGGGAAGCTCACTACTTCTGGCTAATCCTGGCTGTTTGGGCAGATATGAGAGTATTTTACCTATTTTTAATTTTTTAAGTTTGGTGCAAAGTGAATTTTGAAAAACAAAAACAGGAACTGTCTCTCAGGGGAAGCTATTCTTTAACCACATACTTGCAGATACAGGCCAAAGTAAGCAACCTCCTTGAAAAATAAAGTAGTGCTGCAAACTTATGGTGATTATACATTTGGGTGACCAGATAAGGTTTTACTGAATCATCAGTCTGGTCACAGGCTCTTTGGATGTAGAGGCTGTAAGAGAACCACGTTAGTCTCCTCGTACCACCTCCTAATCCAATGATTGAATGCTTGTAACCTCTCCTTGGTACCTGACCACCTGCTTGTTGTCCGCCTCTGGTGGTGGAGGAGTTGCCGCCTCCTGCATTGATGGGTTTCGGCATAAAAGCTCGTCCTCTTATTGCAATGAAAGTGCTCTCCTTGCCACTCCATCTGTCAGTCCCTATCTCATCTTTCTGTAGTTACTTAGAATAAATTAAATCTCTTCCCATGACATCCTGTGAGCTCTGTTAAAATGAAGATCATCTGAGCTTGAGTTCCTGCTTGGCGCCAGGCCATGTGCTCAGAGAGGTATTCTTCTCACATCCTTGACACCTGCGAATTAGCGATGCCATTGTCCCCTTTGCAGATGACAAAGTGGCCTTTAATTCCACAGCTCACACGCAGCAGAACCGGGATTCAAACCCTCGCCTTAGCACACAGCCTATGCTTTCAGTGAAAGTTCTGGACTGCCCAAGTATACACAGTCTATGTATGCCAATCAAATTGAAAGTGAAACCTACCATTTGGGTAACATTTTTCTTTTAAAAAACTAGTTCTTGTTAGACTGTTTTAAATTCCAAAAGTAATACAAAGAAGTTGTTAAAAGTCCAAAGAGGGGATGGAATTATGGTGGCCGTTGCTCAGTTAGAACATTCCAAGTCACTTTTCTTCTACCCTTCCTGTTGAATTCTCCCAACAAATAAGTGCTAAGATTGTAGTTTAAAAGCCCAACTTTGCTAGGAGCAGCAAAGCACAGAGGTAAAGAGCAGTGCTCCCTCCTCCAGGCTCCTCTGGGAGGGGAGAAACCCTGGGAGCCTCCCCTGGGCCTTGGGTCTTGAAGTTTGCACACAGGGGGGGGGCTAGATTTGATGATCTCAGCAGAGGGGCCAAAGGCACAGGTTTCCTTAGGAGGTGGGCCTGGGGAGCTCCACAGTGTGATGGTGGAGAAACTTCTCTTGGTCCTCCATGGTGGGCACATTTGAAAATTGGTTCCTTGGGAAGAAAATTCACCCCACAGAGCTTCCTTCCCTGGTCCTCCACCTGTGCTGGTCTGACCTTCTCCAGATGCTCACACCTAAAGAACCACAAGGTCCTGGAAGGTTCTAAGGCAGTTCCTTGGAAGGAAAGAAACATCCCTGGTGACCGGGCAAAGAAATAAACTCCCATGCCAATCTACCTGATTGCTCTGTTCTCAGGAAGTAAATGTCTCAAGATTATTTAAAAAAAATTTTTTAGAAAATATAAAATAAAAAATCCCTATTAGTATCCAAGTTGAATATAGAGTTCAGGCACTCAAGTGGTGGGAGATACTGGGCATGGATCTGGAAAACGAGGTGGTTGAGAAACATCTTGGGGAACTGAGAAGACGCTTTAAGCTGGGAAGACACGAACAGATCGAGCAAATCTGTGATTTCTATGCTTAGGGTGAGCGAGGCCTTTTGAAATTGCACCGAATATAATAAACAGGGAATTTATAATCTGGTGCAGATGGGAACCTCATCAGAGGTTGTTTCGTGGACTGTGTGGCCCCAGGAGCAGAGCTGAGAGCCTGAGTGAGAGTCCACAGGGAAACAAAGTTAAAGCTCAGCTTGAAGTAGGGGTTCCAGACAGCCCAATTGCCTGGAGCAGAGTGGAGAGCTCTGAATCAGGGAAGGGGAACTGAGGGCCTGGTCTGAGACGGCTAACATCTCTGAACTCCTTTCTGCTCCGGTATTTTAGAATTGCGAGATGCAGTTAGGGTAGTCAAGTGGTGAGCTCCTAGTCCCTGGACACACCCTTGCTTTCACGGGCACTTAGGAGGGACAGAGAGGAGGTCCCAGCACCTGATGGGTGCAGGGTAGACCACTCTCAGATTTCTCTGGCCTGGGTTATATGGTGGTGCAGAAAGTACTATCACTATGAATTTCGTGCTGAAAAGGATGCTCCGGTAATCATCGTGTCCTTTTGTTGGTGGTATTGGTTTTGTGGCTGCCATTGCCTGGCATCCAGGCCCTGTGCTGGGGACTCTAATGCCTCCAGGCAATGGAGGAGGTAGGTAGCCTGGAGGAGGTAGGTACGATTGGCCCCATTTTACAGATGAAGCAACTGAAGCTTAGAAATAGCTACTAGCTGAGATCATAGCACTAATGAGTGATGGAGGCAGGAACCAAACTAAAGTTGAACTCCAACTCTCATCCCCTCTCTCACCCTGACTTGCATCTCACAGGGAGGCCCTGCTGGCAGCATCTCATTAGTCTCCTTTCAGAAAATGGAAGCCCCGTGGAACAGCCTTCCAATTCGGCCTGGATGATGCCAGACTATTTGTATGAGCTGCTTCACCAGACCAGATGCTCCTCAAAATAAGTTAATCAGAAATATCTCTGTGTCCTCAGGACCCTGTAATCTGAGACCATCTCTTACGAAAGGGAACCGAGGTAGTTATTGTGTTCACAAAAAAAGAAAAAGAAAGAAATTTAAAATTGGGAAGAAATCAACACTGAAAATGTGAAAAGAAAGCAAGGTGGGGCTATTAGAGCTCTAAGATGTTTGAAGAAACTAAGAAAGTGATAAAGCGCCATCAATATCTTTTGAGCTGATGGCGGGGGTTGGCTCCCACCTGTGCCACTGGCGCATTGGCCCATGAAGGGTACAGGGATGAGGTATCGGGATGGATTTTGGAAGTCAGCTCTTAGGTGGTATATACAATAGCTTGTATCTGTCACTGCAGCATCATGCAGGACAAATCCAATGACCTGAAAATGCCCCCATATCACACCTATTCTTCCCTCGCCCATCCCTCAGCACCTCTGGTGGCCACTGCCTTCACATCAATGGTAAGAGTTCTTCCATTGCTAGAATAATAATAAGTCTACAGTAGAATAATAATAAGTCTACTTTAGTCCACTGTTCATTCCCCAATCTTGAGGATTTGGGGATGGTGATGCCCACTCTGCTTCTACTTGAGAGGGGCTTAGATCCCATAGGGCAGATGGATGGAGCTATCTTGCTTGCAGTTGCAGACACTGTCTGTTCCTTGGGATGGGCGTTGTCCATCATCATCTCCTTGTTAGTTGTTCTGGGTGAGTCCAATGAACTGGAGAGTAGGTACTGCAACTCTGCTGAAATTCAGGGCTCAGCTGGCCCATTCACTTCTGATGCTAAATCACTGTCCTGAGAAGCCCAGGTGAGGGAGGGGTAGGTGGCTCTTCCCTTCTCCTTGTTCTCAGGAGGGTTGGGGTGAGAAGAAGGGGAAGTGAAGGGCAAGAATCCCCTACTCCACGGCTGCAGTAGTGGACTTCTCTTGGCTCTCTTGGCCACTGAGACTTCTCTGTGTTTCAGGCATCTAAGTGCTGACTCTCTACTGGTGTTTCCTCACTGCAGTCTGCCTCAGCTTGGAGATCTGTTCCTGCTAGATCTCTCCCACGCTCCTTCAGCTTCTGCCCCAGCAGTGGCCATTATGCCACAGCTCGAGTCTCCTCACTGTGCAAGCAGCGGTCTTGGCTGGATACCAATGCAATAATCAAGCCTAGCTTCATTGTGTGGTGCCCATTTGACTCATGGGAAACTCTCTCATCCTTACTACACCACATCTTGGGAGGGCCGGCTGCCCCACTGCTGCCCCCTTCCCTGCCTCTGCACTGACATCTCTTCCCATTCTCCTCTCCATTGTCCATAAAGGTCAAAGCAGACGTAATCAAGGGACAAAAGGTGAGGTGAGGGAGGTGGGTCAGTCAGTCCACGAAGGTCTATGATGAAGCACCTGAGCTTTAGTCATGAGCAGTGAGGGGTGACTGCAGGATTCTTCCTGAGAGTCTACAGATTATGTTTGGGCTTTAGAGGCCTCGTCTGTGAGCTGTGCAGAAAGCCGAGGTAAGGAGCAGGTCTGAGGGCTGGAACCACTTCCAAGGCTGTTGGCTTCCTAGATCCACAGACTGAGGCAGGCTCTCCACTTTTCTGCCAGCTTCCATGTCTGAAGGGCAGCACCTTCCCATCCTTCAGATCTCAGTTCAAATGTCCCCAACTCAGAGAAGACTGTCCTTTGGCAAATAGTAAAAATTGTCCCACCAGAACCACCTCCTAGCACATGACTTTATTTCATTGTTTTGAAATCCATACTACCCTCTGAAACCATCGTGTTTGTTTACTCATTTCCTTTCTCTCTCCTCTCTTGGAAAGTAAGTTCCATGGAGACGTTGCTGTACCCAGAGAATAGAACAGTGCCTGGCACATAATTGGACACTTGATGAATACTCGAATTAATTAACTGATGATACCAAAGACCATGTGTAGGTAGTGAACTCAGTGATGGCTTCAAGGAGAGGAGGTGTCTTTCAAGTCCTTTGAAGGCTGATTTAAGAAATCATCGTTTCAAGAATAGACAACTGTCTCTTGAGATTCAGTCACAGTTTATAGCAACTTGGAGAAAAACACAATTGGCATCCAGCCTCTTCTTAAGGAAGACGGAGAGAGAAAAGTATAATCAAAATATTTTTGAATTCAATAGCACAAAGAAAGAGGCTGGGAAAACACATTTCTCTCACTCTCCTTGCATCTCCACCTCTAATCAAATTAACACTTGTGTGTGCTGGCAGTATAGGCCTTAAAGCAATTCCACTTAAATAGTTGGGATGTCTGAGAAGGGAAGAGATAAGAACCACTGGGATGTTGTTGCTTGTTAGCAAGACCAAGGATTCCTAAAGGATTAAATTCTCCTCTTTTCTCCCTCCTGTAAAGCATCCAACCAAGGGCTTCCATTCTAGACAGTGACAGAGACCAATGCTCTCTGGCTAAGTGAAAGAACACAGAATTGAGGGGCCGGATTATCCTTCACCTTGGTTCCTACCACTAAGTTGGCTCTGTTTTTCAGAATGAAAAAGGATTTTCTCACTCAAAAATCTGCTCATCTGTTAGTTGCTGTGAATTTGATTTAAAGGCAGTCATTCATTCATTCACTTGCTCTTTATTAAACATGGGCTCTGTGGCATCTCTCCTAGGCAGTGGGGGTGCAGGGCAGCCAGGGGTGCATCAGGGTTGCCCTCGAGGACCTCAGAGTGGCCTGTACTCCAGGGACCCAGTTTATTAAAGATATGTGGAAGTGCCTGGCACAGTGCAGGGAAGGTAACAAGGTGCAAAGTAAAGTTCTCCCTCCTGTTCTGGCCCCCTCACCCAGGCCTGAATTCCAGCCTCCTTTCTCTTGCACAGTAGCTACAGATCTTGAGCAAATTGCTTAGCCTCCATGAGTCTTTGTTTCCTCATCTGTAACACGGGGCATGATACTGGCTGCCCGTCAGTAGATTGGCAAGACCATGGCATGAGGTTGCCTGGGTAACTCACTTGGGGGCTGAGGGATCTGAATGAAAAATGGTTGGATTCTTAACCAGGCCCATGCCCTTTGCTCTGCCCAATGCTGCTGTGTCATCTCTCCCTCCTCCTTCCCCACCGCCTGCTCCCCTCCTCCTCCTCTTTCTCCTCCTCCTCCAAGAACTCAAGCCTGCCATTTTATTGTTTGTTTTCTGTTTGTTCATTCACTTTCTCACATCTCTGTTTTCCAGTTCTTGCCTTTTGGTGGTTACTTGAACATTTTTTAGAATTCCATTTTTATTTATCTATAGTGTCTTTGAACACGTCTCTGTGTATACATTTAATTTAGTGATTGCCCTAGATATCACAATGTACTTGCTAACTTATGCCAGCAACATTTTATCCCTTCGAATAAAGTGTGAAAATCTGACCTCTCTTTGGGTTCCTTTATCCTCCCTTCTCTGCCTCTAAAGATACAAACAGCTTAAGTATTTCCTCTGTGTACACTGACCATGACATCAGATGATAATTTTTACTTCAATTATCAAATAATTTTAAAAATTCATGAGAAGAAGGATAGTCTATTATATTTACCCCTATTTTAACCCATTCCATTGTTCTTCTTCAGGCCTCAAATCCCAGCCCCCTTCTTCTACCATTTCCATCCTGTTGTGGAGAAATTTCTTTGGCCATTTTTTAAGGTTAGTTCTGTTGGTAACAAATTTTCTTAGTTTTCCTTCTTCTGAGAATGTCTTTATTTCCTCTTTATTTCTGAGGGATATTTTTGCTGGATTGACAGTTCTTTTCATTCATTCAGCACTTGAAAAATATTGTGCTGCCTCTTTATGGCTCCCTGGTTTCAGATGAGGAAGTGATTTGAATGTTTTCTGCCACAGAGAGTGTGTCCTTTTCTTCTAGATGCTCTTAAGATTGTGTCTCTTTAGTTTGCAGAAGATTGATCATGAGGTGTCTTGCCCTGGATTTCTTTAGGCTTCTCCTTTCCGGGGCTGGCTTATCTTCTTGGATGTGTGGCTTAATGCCTTCCAGCTAATTCGGGAAATTTTCAGCCATTTTTTCTTCAAATATTTTTTCAGCTCTGTATTAGTCAACCAAAGTGGTGCTGAAACAAAGTACCAGAAATCTGTCAGCTTTTATAAATGGTATTTATCTGGGGTAAAAGTTTGCAGTTACAATGCTTTAAAGAGTACAACTCAAGGCTGCTTTCTCACCAAAGTCAGCTGCCATGTGTTGAAGCAAGATGACAGGCGATCTCTGCCTGGTCTCTCGGGGCTTCCTGTATCAGTCTCTGGCACAGGGCTCGTTTCTTTCCAGGCCTTCTCAGCTGCTCAGCTGCTCTATTCCCTTCAGCTGCAGACTATCAGGCAAATAGCTCATCTCTCCCCGGGGCCCCAGGATCGAACATGACAGAGCTCTCTCCTCTTCTATGTGTCTTTTTGAGTGAGTGTCCATTTATATCGGCTCACCAAGGAGGGGGGGGGGTGGACACTCAAACTGAGTCATGCCTTAATGATGTGGTCAGATCAAAAGCCCTCAATTAGTTTTATCAAGGAAGATTAAAACCTTTGAATTTAATACCACCAAGGGATATCACACCCAGAGGAATAGATTAGTTGATAAACATAATCTTTCTCTTTTGGGGATTCATAAATAATCTCAGACTGCCATAAGCCCCATGCACTTTCCTGCTGGGACTTTCATGCTCGGAATGTTAGAGACTTTTTTTTCTCTCTACTGTTCAGATTGAGTAATTTCTATTCATCTGTGTTGGAGTTCCCAGATTCTTTCCTCTCTTGTCTGCAATCTACTACCGAGCCAATGTAGTTAAGTTGTTATTTATGCCTCAGTTTTATAATTTCCCTTTGGTTCTTTTTTATATTTTCTATTTATTTGCTGGCATTTTTTATTTTTCTGTCTGCTTTCCTCTGTTTCCATGATTGCTGCTTTGGGATCCTTACTAAAGAATTCCCACTTGAGCCATCTCATTGTCAGTGTGTCAGTTGTCTCTTCTCACTCAAGTTGTGGTTGTCCTGATTCATTTTTTTAATGGTGTCCTGGACATTTTGGGTACTATGTTGTGAGACTCATATCTTGCAGGCAGTTACTCTGTTTAGGCATTGTATGTCAGTCTGGGTAGGGGTGGATGTTCAGCTGTCCTCACCCCAGAAAATTACCCAGTTGTTTTATAGGTAGGAGCACAGTGCACAGAACTCTCTACCATAAAAAAAAAAAAAAAAAAAAAAAAAAAAAAAAAAAATCCAAAACAAAACAAAATATTGGATCAGGGGAAGAAAACCAAAGATACAGAAGAGCTATAAGCATTACTTTTATTATGAGGTGTGGTCACAGAAGGTGACTGGTTTCAGAGATGAACAGCTCTCTCCCCTCTGGTGCTACAGTTCCCTCTTCTCCCTCTGTACACTTCTCCAGGCATCCATTACTATGTGCCAATGACCTCTAAATGTGTATCTCTTTTAAATTTCTCTTCTAAGCTCTGGACTCAAATGTCCATCTGTCTTTGACCTCTCCATCTGGATGTCCCACAGGTGCCCCGAACTCATCTCAGTGTGTCCCATCTAAACTCCCCTCTCCCCCCTTTCTACTCCACAGCCCATATTCATGTTTCCTGCCTCAATGACTGGCACCCAGATGCCCAAGCTGGAAATCTGTGTTTCTTCTCTCTCTGTCCTCCACTCTCCTGCAGTCACCAGGTCTTGTGGAAACTGCAGCTGGACCACTTTTCCCGCGACTGTCCTAAGGACTGTTCCTCTAATCCATCTTTCTCATCAGGGTTTCAAAAATCACATCAGTATCCACCACTCCCACACAGGAAAATGCCCACTGGTCCCCATTTCTTCAGGTCCCCACATGAGTCCTTAGACTTCCTTTGTAAACTAACTCTTTCCTCAATCTTGGATGTTTCCTTTTTCACCATTCCCTCCAGCCTGACTTTTTACCATTCCCTCCACCCCCTCTTCTGAAATACTTTGCGTCTTTCTCATCCTGTGAGAGACAGAAGAAAGAAGGCAGGCTATTACTAATGAAGAAAATACTTGCCGCCAGCCTATTGCCCACCCATCTTCCCAGGCTCAGCTCATGCATTGCCTCCTCTAGGAAGCCTGCCCTGACCACCCAGGCCTGAGTTAGATGCTTGTCTTCATGGGTCTCAGGACAACCGTGTCCTTCCTGCAATCAGAGTCTTGTACTATGAGCCGGGCACATGGGCTTAATTTATATTTAGGACATGACTGAATGAGGGACTAAAACAACACCTTTCTGGTACCCAGATCCAGCCTCTGTCAGCCAAGTCCATTGAACAGCTCAGCCTTACTAGCCTTGGCCTGGGATCCCTTTGTGACAACAGTGGCAACTTTTTACTTTATAGAATATCATCACATCCATGATCTTGTGTAGTCTTCCCTGCAGATCTGTGAGGCAGAGAACATTGTTCCCCTTTTACAGGTGAGAAACTAAGGATTGGAAAGGCATAAAGGGTGCCATGAGCATTTGCTAGGGCCAGGCCTTGTTCCAAGCTCTTTACCTGTAGGGACTCATTTCATCCTCCCAAAACACCTATGAGATGGCAATTATCCTCACGTCACAGATGAAAGGCCCAGGGAGGTTAAGTAATTCCCCTGGTTTGCACAGCTTGTAAGTGGCAGAGGTGGAACTGGCACCCAGGAATTCAGACTGAGAAGCTTACTAATCATGCTGGCTGTCCCAGAGAAGTCAAGTTTGAGCTGTAACGGAGCCTGGCATAGAAGAGGTGTTGAACAGTCTAAAGGGACCTTGCTCTGAGTCACACAGAGCCGTGTTTTGAATCCAGAGCTCAGGCCCTTCAGCTCTTCCCAGGCAGGGGGTTCTGCCTGGACAGTGACCTCGCTGCCCCCCCCCCAAGACACAACACGTGCGGTTTGCATCAGCACGCGCTCAGCAGGGCTGCGGCAGAGCTCAGAGCTGGGTCTGTGATAGAGACACACGGCTCAGTGGTTTGGACACAGCCAGGCCACACTTTTATGGCTGCCTCAGATTCCTGGCCCAAGCATGGTCCATCACCTTGGCAACACATTGGAGGTTCCTCCGTCCACCAGCCCCCACCCACATGGGCAGTGGCCCACAGATCCCGCCCTCCACCCAGGCTGCCCTAGCAATGCTCCAGATCTCATTTTCTCCCTCTAAATTGCTTTCTGCTCAGAGTTTGCCCTCTTTCCCCTCCTCTGGGTCCCTGAATAGTGAATGCTGGTTTCCATGGCGATGAGCTGGCTGGAGGAAGGAACTCAGCTCAGTAAATTAATTGCTGGACTTCGAGGGAGCTAATGGCAGAGTTTTGCCTCCCAAGGTCAGGGGGTGCAGTCTATACCAGGCCAGCCTTGCAGCCATCCCTGGAAACCACTCAGGGCCTGGTGGCACAGAAATGGAATGAAGGCAACCTGGGGTGGGCTGGGGAGGGTGGGGAGATGGGCTGCCAACCACCTCACGTTGGCTGAGCATTTAGAACAGGGTCCTTAACCTTTTCTGTTCCACGGACCTCTCTGCAAGTCAGGTAAAAACCACTGACCCCTTACTAAGGCCGCACTACACTGTGTATTATTTAATAATATGTCACACCTGCATTAATATTTCCCACAAGAATAATGCTTTTTTGAATTTCAACTCAAGCTCACAGACCCCTTGTTAAGAACCCCTGATCTAGTGGGTGCCAGAGCCTGTGCTGCGTGCTTTGCAGACATAATTTCATGTAACCCTTGCGACATCCCTGCTATGGAATGTCCTCATTTTCCAGGCTTGGGAACTGAGCATAGGAGATGCTCATTCATGCCTCTAAGGAACAAAGCCAGGAGCCTCCCGCAGCGGATACTCTAGAAGGCCACTCTGCCCCCCGGGCATTGTCTGCAGGTTTCTTCCCCAGCCTCTGAAGGCTGTCTTGCTTGGCCAGGGTAGCTATGACAAATGCCATGCAGTGAGCAGGCCCCAACAACAGGGAGTCTGGGAGTCCAGCTTCAAGGTACTGGCAGAGCTGGATTTCTCCAGCAGTCTGGAATGTCCTGGCAAACCTCCTTTACACGGCCATCTCTCTATTCTTGAGCCTGGTCCTCCGAGCCTCACTGATCTCGGACTTCTACTGACTGCAGCCATTTGGATGCAGGCCTGCCCCTTGAATAAATGCTCCCCTATTGGATGAAGGCCCGCCCATCTGGATGGAGGCCCACCCATCTACCCACCCATTGGGTGAAGGCCCACCCATCTGGATGAAGGCCCACCCATCTACCCACCCATTGGATGAAGGCCCGCCCATCTGGATGCAGGCCCGCCCATTGGATGAAGGCCCGCTAATCTGGATGAAGACCCGCCCATCTGGATGAAGGCCCACCCATCTACCCACCCATTGGATGAAAGCCCTCCCATCTGGATGCAGGCCCGCCCATTGGATGAAGGCCGTCCAATCTGGATGAAGGATCACCTATTGGATGTAGGCCTGCCCATTGGATGAAGGCCCGCCAATCTGGATGAAGGCCCACCCATCTACCCACCCATTGGATGAAGGCCTGCCCATCTGGATGCAGGCCCACCCATTGGATGAAAGCCCGCCCTGATTCAATTGGGCCTCATCTAAATTGGATCTTCAAATCCAGATGAGTCCACTCCTTAACTGATCATGACATGGTTAAAGGTCCTATTTATGAGTGGGTTCCCCTGCCCCCAGGATTGGGGATTAGGACTTGAGCATGGCTTTATGGAAGACATGAGTCAATCCCCAGCCCTCCCCTTTCCCCTCCTTCCTATGAATTGGACAATGCATAGTTTGGTTTCTGACCATATCCTTCACTTGCCTCCCTCATTGTTTCTGTGCTTAAGAAATAAGTTTAGTTCCTACCAGACCCCACACATCCAGAGAGAAGCAACATTGCTGAGCGGTGGTGAGCATGGGCATGCAGCCACTCTAAGATTTCATCTGATCTGGCTCCTAGATGTGAAATCATGGTAGCTTAAGCTCTCTGTGCCTCAGTTTCCTACTCTGTAAAATGGGATGAATAATACCCCATGTTAAGATTCTATGAGTCCTCACGTATCAAGCCCTTAGAACAGTGCCTGGCACTTGGTGACATCACAGTACGTGTTAACTTTTAGTGCTGCCAGGGGCCTGTACTTTGGTGTCAGATAGACCCGAGTCCAAATCTAGCTCCTCATGACTCGTGGTGTGAGCCTGGGGAAGCTGTCCATCCTCCTTGAGCCCTGCTTGTCATTGATAAGGTGGGGATAATAGCACTAACCTTGAAGGTGAGCTGTAATCTTAGAGACGACAGTAGTAAAAGGCAGCTCACTCTCAGCACACACAGCCAACACCTTTATCTCCAGCCCTTTCCTGAGAGCCGAGAACCGAACAGTGCATTTTCCAAGCCAACAATGGCGTGTGAGTCCTTCTCAGGCTGCTGCCCTTTGGGTTCTGACTCTGCCTCCCTCTTTCACATTAAAGGCCCCATGGAATTCCAAAGGGCCCAGCTAGAGAATCGAGGCCAATCTCCTTATTTTAAGGTCAGGTCATTAGCCACCCCCTTGCAATGTGACGTAACATGGTCACACGTTCCAGGGACTGAGCCAGGGACATATCTGGTGGGGCCTTATTCTGCCTACCACAGTGTCATTCGCCCCATTTCATAGAGGAGGAAATCATCTTCCATTTTTCCTGATTTTGCTTTTGGGGACCTAAAACTCCCCAGGGCCTGGTGTGGAAGGGGGCTGCTTCCAGGGCAGCTCTCAGCCTCCTCCCTGGTGGGGCTGGTCCCAGGCAGCCTCTGTCATCCAGCTGAGCCTCTGGGGTCAGGGTCTGAGCGTATCTCCTTGGGTCTCCTCAACGCCTGGTGCATAGCCGGCTCTCAGTTAATACCTGGAGAGATCTCTTAGCTCACCTTCTCCCAGGCCTCCTTCCTTGGGTCTGCTTCCACTCCCCGCAGCGCTCAGCCTTGGGCTTTGGGTGCCGAGAGCCCTCGAAGCCTTTGTTAAATGAGTGACGCGAGAGCAGAGGCGCTCCACTCCCTGACATCACAGTTTCTGGAAAGGGAGCCAGCAGACTGGGTGTGTGTAAGGGGAAGGTTCTGGAAGCACTAGGCTCCTGCCTGTAAAAGGGGGAGGAAAATTCACAAATGGAGCGAGGGTGATGATCAGTGCAGTTCTAGAGCAGGGCCAAGTGGTACCCATAAACAAAGGAATGGGCTAGTGATGTATTTGAGGCCCTTCTGCCCTGTGTGTCCTCCTGATCACTTCATCCATCATTGGGTGGGGATCCCGGGAATTCCTTCTAGACTCCCAGGGGCTGTTCTCTTCTCTGCTTTCCTGGTGTGGGACCACCTGTGGGCTCCAATGAGGACATATCTGGGTTTATATCAGAATGGTCACTGTCCCCACACTCTGGGGATGCTCAGGGCTGGGGTAGTGCCTGGAGGAAGGGGGTGGGGAGGCAGAGGCAGCTGCCACCTCCAGGCCAGTCTGGGCTTGGCAGGCGGCATCTCTGAGTTGGGTGGGGAGGAGCTGCAGGGCCCGGCTTTGTCCAGCTTTGCACGGAGAACTCTCTGGGCCCCTCTCCCATCAAGACCAGGCCCTTTATACTCAGGCCTCTGCCCCTTCTTTTGCATGTAGCTTCCAGAGTGTGCTCATAATTGTCACAACAATTAAAGCACTCACACTCTCATTTAGTCATTCATTCCACTATTTACTCAACTGTTTATTTAAAGGTTTTTCGAGGCTCTACTCCCTTGCAGACTCTGTCTTAGAGGCTCTGGGAGAAAAGTGATTGCAGTGGCAGCCTAGGCATTGTCTCTGGGGTCCACGAGCATGTGGTCAAATGTGGAGAGGTGGTGAGAGGGCAGCATCCGAGGCTTGTGGTCAGGAGGCCTGGGTTGGACGTGTGACTCTAGCAATGTAACCTCAGGTGTGTCTTGCAACCTCTCTGAGCTGCCTTCTCCTCATCTGTAATGGGGATGGACTGATACCAACTTTGGGAAGACGTAGGACCATGAACCGTCTGAAAACCTAGAGAATGCAAGTTAGATGGAGGCTGTTTTCTGCAAGAAAGGAAATTATCAAATTCCTGGAGGCCTGAAAAATGCTGAACAACTGTGGCTGTTTCCATCTTATCCCACATGCCTACCCTCTTTCTTAGCACGTGGATCCCCTCCAAAAGTACATTTTAAAAACAGTGGCCCAGTAGGTGCTCCAAATATTTGGATTTGCTCTATCACTGCAGTCATACAGTTGTTTCAAATTGTCATTGATGGAAAGTATCAACACGACTCAGAAAAAGTTGTAAGAAGAGGCTCCCACCCCCACACCCCCACATCCACTAGCTCACTCGCCTTGCCCCAGGTGTTTGTGTTCCCAAGTCCCCTGGTCCAGGGCGCTCGTGGGGGTCTGTAAGCACCGAGACCCTGCCCCACTCCTCTCTGCATCCCCATGTCTTGTCCTGGGCCCGGCAGGTGATCAATGTGCATTTGTTAGTCGGACGACGGCTCGAGGGAGAGACTGAGGGGTCAGCGAAGGGCGAGGTCCCAGGGGGCTTTGCTCTTCAGAAGCTCACACTGTTGGCTGAGAGAGGACGCAGGCAGGCCGAGAGGCTGCGTCGGTTGGGATTCCTCACACGGGGTATGGGGGCAAGGGGAGGGGGCAGTTCCCGCTAAAGGGTGTCTTTCTTCACACAGGAGATGCTCCAGTAGATCCTAACGGTGTCTCTTCCTGGCCAAGACACGCTTATCCCTGCGCACGAGAGCCATGGGCAGCCTCCGAGGGAACGCTGCCAGCCTCCTCTGGCTGCTGCTGCTGTGGAGCGGGGACGGCGGCTGCCGGGCCCAGAGGGCAGGTGGGGCCTGGGCCAGCGCTTTGCATGCCCTTTGTCCACCCCCCGTGTGTGTGTGAGTGTGGGGGTGGTATGTGCACACGAGTGACCTAAAGATTGAATCGGTGGGTGTGCAAGAGAGCATGTGTGCGTGTGTGCATGCATGTGAGTGTGTGTGTGTGTGTGTGTGCCCTCCCGTGTGTGTAGATGGAGGCTCAGCTGTCTCGGCACATCTTGAGTCAATCACAGAACGGGCTGTGAGGATGAATCTAGCAAGTACATATAGGGTTTCTTTGGGGGGTAATTTAGTTGGCTGGGAACAATACGCCAGAAGTGGCCTGGCTT
The DNA here is from genome assembly GCA_026826555.1 of Tolypeutes matacus. NCBI lineage: Eukaryota > Metazoa > Chordata > Mammalia > Cingulata > Chlamyphoridae > Tolypeutes > Tolypeutes matacus. The sequence continues at coordinate 27,767,576 of JAKSZT010054489.1, read as the reverse complement.
TTACAACAGGGATTTATTGAGTTATAAGCTTACAGCTCTGAGGCTGTGAAAATGGCCAGGTCAGGGTTTCTTCAGGCAATGCTTTTCTCCTGGCTGCTGGAGCGGCTGGATTCCTCTCACGTGGCACAAGGGTGGCATCTGCCGGTCTCGGTCCCTTCTTCTTCTCTCAGCCTCGCTGCCTTCAGCTTCTGGCTTCCAGGAACCTTCTCTCCTGGCTTCTGCGTTCCTCTCTGTATCTGCGGCTTTTTAGTCCTCCATTTACAGAGGACTCCAGTAAGAGGATTAAGACCCACCCTGGGTCACACAATCTAATCAAGGGCCCTTAACTGGAGTGATTTGATCAAAAGGCGCCACCTACAATGGGTTTACATACACAGGAATGGATTAACTTTAAGAACAGGATTTTTTGCGGTCCACAAAAGCTTCAAACTGCCACGGGAAACAGGGTGGGCAGCGTTAGGACCCTGTTGTACTGTTCTGTGAAGGGGAAACGGGCATGCTGGGGTCTAGCCAGAAGAGGTGGCCAGGAGGAGGGGAGGACAGGCCAAGCAGGGGCAGACTCAGGAAGGGTTGGAAACAGTCAGCTGGAGCTGAGAAGGCCCAGGGGGAGCAGGGGGTGGGATGTGGCACAATGGTGGTGTGTGCTAGGCTGAGGGTCCTCCCATGCTAGGCTGAGGGTTCCCCCACACTAGGCTGACGGTCCCCCCACACTAGGGTGAAGGGTCCCTGTGCAGGAAGGCACATCCCTATGCTGAGACATGAAGGAAGGGGGTCCCCAGCAATGGGTGGCACCCAGCTGGCATGTTTGAGAGCCTCAACCCTAAGATGGAGCAGGTGTCTGCTGACTGCCCAAGGGGCAGGAGTGAGCTATGTCTCTAGATTCTGGAGGCAAAGTCTTTCCCCCATTTCATGACAAGGAGCTGAGAACAGAGAGGTTTAGCAGCTTGCCTAAAACCCCCAGAAAGGGAGCAGTGAAGCTGGGAGGACAGAGGAAGAGTTGTGCCTGAGCTGAAGCTTTATTCCCTGAACCTCCAAAACAAAGAAGGTTCCTGTATTAGTCAGCCAAAGAAGTGCTGATGCAAAGTACCAGAAATCTGTTGGCTTTTATAAAGGGTATTTATTTGGAGTAGAAGCTTATAGTTATGAGGCCCTAAAGAGTCCAACTCAAGATACCAGAAGAGGTCCTTTCTCACCCAAGTCAGTTGCCACGTGTTGATGTAAGATGGCAAGCCTGGTCTCTCCTTCCTTCTTCGTCTTAGGGCTCCGTGGGCCCAGCTTCGTCTGATCTCAGCTGTAGGCTGGCATAGGGTTTGCTTCTTTCCTGGCTTCCTCAGCTCAGTTGCTCTGTTCTACTCAGTTGCAAACTATCAGGCAAATGGCTCATCTCTCTTCCTGGGGCCGCACAATCAAAGTTCTCTCCTCTGCCATGTCTATGGAGCGCTCTCTCTTCCCATATCTTCTTCTGTGTCTTCTTCGGTGAGTGCCCGTTTATATCAGCCCACCAAGGGGTGGGGATGTAAACTGAGTTATGCCCTACTGATGTGGTCAAATCAAAGCTCTAATCTTAAGATAATTTAATCAAAGACATCTCAGCTGAATCTAATACAATCAAAGGGCATCACACCCAGAGGAACAGACCAGTTTTCAAACATAATCTCTTTTTGGAATTCATTAATAATCTCAAATTGCAACAGTTCCCAAACAAAGAAGGTTTTACAAAGCTTTCTCATGTATTTTGGTCCACCTGAGCCTCTCAGAAGCCTGGCTAGCTAGAGACACCGTAGTAACTATGGATAGCCTGTATACACATGGAGAAAAGGAGCTGGCATTAGATTACCATGCCTGCCAAGACGCACGGGATTATCAGACTCTAAGGAGGAAAGGTCTCTTCCATGGCCTCATTTCACAGAGGGAAGCGGTCATCTGTCAGCAGTCGCATGACCTCTGCCCTCTCTCTGTGCTGAGGCCAGAAGCCAGGGCTTCGGCCCCCAGAGTCAACGCCTTTCCACCACGTCACACTTAACCCTCGCATGCCCACAGTCCAGTCTGCTCCCGGCCTCTTGGAGAGCTCTAAAGGGCTCCTCGGGGCAGCCTTCTGGACAAAAGGCCCTTCCACAGCCTTAAAGCTAATTTGCTCTGGGATTACAGCCCTGCCTGGCCCTTGGCAGCAGTTCACCTGACCAGGCTGGGGGCATTATTGCCCCACAGACAAAAGGAGCAAAGATTTTTGTGTCAAGGAGAAAACCTCGCCAGGAATGATCTGAGTCCTCCCATCTGGGCAAACACATTGCAAAAGCTCCAAGCCCATTAGGGGTCGATCTTGCTACGGCGTGGATTTAATTCAAACCTTGACATGACCATTGTAACTTGGATTTTAAAAACTAAAGGGGAAGGGAGATGTGGAGAATTCAAGAGGGTCATTGGCTCAGGCTAGGGTAGGAGAGCATTTATGCGTGTGCATGTAAATACATATAGCTCTTTGCTTTTTCTGTTTTTTTTTTTTTTAATTAATTGATTGCAAATATAACATCAGAAATTATGAAAGACTATAAAGAAAATGACAAACATCATTCATGGTTGTGCTTGCTCAGAGGCAAGCGGTGTTTCCTCCTGCAGGTTCTACTGAGGATAGATATGCAATTGTACGCATAGGTACACACACATCGGCTTTCTTTCCAGAAATTCTATTATGTTATACATAATGTTTTGTAAACAGTCTTTTACACCAGACAGCAAGTTAGCGAAATTTGTCCAAGCTGCTAAGTAAAGTTTCCTTCATAGCAATCACCCATGTGGGCTGCTTAGCGTTCCCTCTGTGAAGACATCATTTTTATTTAAGCAGTTCCCGAAGGGCGATCTTTTAGGATGTCCCCAGGACTTTGCTCGGCCCCGCAGCCATGAGTGGTTCTGTTGTTGCCGCATTTGTCTGCTGATTTCTCAGGGTCAGTCACTACATTTTGGAACTGCTGGTCAAAAGATGTCCTCCTATATAAGGCTCGTAAGACCCCTGGAAATGAGGGTGACAAACCCCAGAACCCCGACAGGCGTGTGATACATGCTCCTTTCACCTTTCACCTTCGCTGATCTGATCGTGTAAAGAAGTCTTTTTCTTTTCTTTTTTTCTTCTTATTTTTTTTTCTTATAACTAGCCACATGTTTTCCCTGGGGCCCCAGAGGTCTCTCTGGCCATTGCTGAAGGTATGGCCAAGCCCCAGAAGCTGGAAGAGTTCGGACGGGGCTTCCCGATAATATGCTTGCATATTTGTGGAAGCATATTTTGGAGTTTGAAAGCACTTTCCCTCATATTCTCTAATTGTAAAATGGGGACGAGGAGGCTCCTTGCACAGGGCTGCTAGGAGGACCAGAAATAAAATGCTATAGCACCTCCTTTTGTTTAATCAGAAGCATTTTACTGTTTACATGAAATTTATATTTCGAAAAAGGAAGCATATATTTATAAAAAAAATATTTTCAAATTTCTGGAAATTTATATTTTAAATATATAGGTGCAATCTATTTTGTATTATTTATAATAATCAAATAGTGGAAACTGTTTAAATATCCAACAGAAGAGCACTGGCTAAATAAGTTCGGTTCACCGGGCAGCAGAGTCTCTGCAGCGGTGGAGGCTGGCCTTAGCGGGCCGCATCTATGTTTCTGGTGTATTGCCCCATGCGGACAGTGGGGCTCACGCATCAGCGTGTGTAGCTGGGCCCCACGGCCAGCAGCAGCTCTAGGGAACCCCAATGAGTTAAGAAGTCCATACAGCTTGGTTTAACAGCGGCTACCTCTGAAGAGATGGGAATGCGAGCCTGTAAAGCCTTTTTTATTGTCTTTACTGACTTGGCCGAGCAGGCTTTATTTGTCGGGTTTAAAAGGAACGAAGGCACTTTTACACCAAAATGAAAACATTTACAGTGGCTGCCACGGCGGTGTTCCATGATGGGGGATGGTTATTATGAAGTATTATTCCCAGCTGCTCCTCCAGGCAGCCTTGGAGAAGCCATCGTTCCTGCCCCTGTGGGGCTCTGGGGTTCGGGCCAGGCCCCGGCTGGTGGGAGGCCAAGGGGACACGTGGGGCAGGCCTGGCCACCCCCGGGGGCCGCAGGCCCGGGCCCCTCCCCACCGCGGCCGGCCTAAGCCGCCCTTTCTCCCCACCCCGCAGGCTGCAAGACCGTCCACTACGACCTGGTCTTCCTCCTGGACGCGTCCTCCAGCGTGGGCAGGGAGGACTTTGAGAAGGTGCGCCAGTGGGTGGCCAACCTGGTGGACACCTTCGAGGTGGGCGCGGCGCGCACGCGCGTGGGCGTCGTGCGCTACAGCGACCAGCCGGCCACCGCCTTCGAGCTGGGCCGCTTCGGCTCGCGGGAGGCCGTGAAGGCGGCGGCGCGGCGCCTCGCCTACCGCGGGGGCAACACCAACACGGGCGACGCGCTGCGCTTCGTCACGGGCCGCAGCTTCGGGCCGCAGGCGGGCGGCCGCCCCGGGGACCGCGCCTTCAAGCAGGTGGCCGTCCTGCTGACCGACGGCCGCAGCCAGGACGCGGTGCTGGACGCCGCGGCGGCCGCGCGCAGGGCGGGCATCCGCATCTTCGCCGTGGGCGTGGGGGCGGCGCTGCGGGACGAGCTGGAGGAGATCGCCTCGGAGCCCAAGGCCGCCCACGTCTTCCACGTGTCCGACTTCGACGCCATCGACAGGATCCGCGGCAAGCTGCGGCGCCGCCTCTGTGAAAGTGAGTGCCCGGCCCGGCGGGCAGGGGGCGCCCCTGGGCGGGTGGGAGCGACGGGCCGGCTCGGGTGCGCCAGGGGGGTGCAGCGGCGGGCGGGTCCGCCGTTTGTGGGTTCAGTACGTGAGCCACCGGCGGTGCCAGCACGGAGCGCGCGCCTGTTGCTAGCGAAAGCGTCTCCCATCTCCCTTCCAGGGGGCAGAGTCAGGGGCCGCAGGTGCAAAGGGCTTTGGAACCAAAGAGCACTGTGTCCTCGCCCCCACCCGCCCCTTCCTGGCACAGGGGACTCGATGAGAGTCTCTGGTAGGGGAGGACACCCGCAGACCTCCAGAGCCCCGGAGCTTAGCAAGGTGCACCCGTCAGGGTGAGGGTGCCACGAGGGATGGTTCAAGAAAATAGCTACAGACTTTGTCAACTGTAGTGTGCGACCCTGTTCTGGAGGTGGTCAGGGGCTGCTTATCCACGGGGCCAAGTGCCGTTGACCTGGTGGCCTGAGATAAGCGAGGTCTCTAAGTTATTTGTTTGGAAGCTGTTGATTGTGCCTAGGGACAGGATGGGGTGGGGGCAGCGCCCATGTGGCAAGCAGGCAGGGAGCTGATGCTCTGGGGGCTCTGACCGGGATGCCTGGCCTCCAGGCCCATGGTGGGGTCACTCTGAGAGCATCTTCCTCCCCAGGGCAGCCTCAGAGGCGTCGGGAGGTGGTGGAAGGTGCTGGAGGCTGAGCAGCTGGGCATGACTCTGTAGAGTGGACATAGACCTGGGCCCAGTGAGCAGCCCAGCGAGCAAACACTGGGTTAGTTCACGTAACCTTCACGTATGGGTTCAACAGAGAATTATTGAGCATCTTCTTTTGTGTGGCTTTGTGCTAAAGTCTGGAGCTACCAAAAAAAAAAAAAAAAATCAAAACCATCAAAAGACAGGGAAAGACACATAAAATGATTGTGGTGCCACGGGGTAAAGGTTTAAGGAATGTAGGGTCACATTCTTGCGGCAGGAGCCTTGACACAGTCTGTTTGGTGTGGTGGGTGGTGTTCGTGAGAATGAGGGAGGGCTCCCTGGAGGAGGAGGTGCTTATGTGGTTTAGAAGGATGAGCTTGAGCTGCAGGGTAGGCGTCCTGGGGTTGAGGGATGCTGTACCCCTTTGATGAATGCAGTAGGCCCATGGCTGGAGGAAAGGAGGCGCCTGGGAGCTGGTGGGCTTTGCCTGGTTGTCAGGGTCTTTGTGAGGGTGAGGACACTGGGAGGTTTTAGCAGGGCCATGGCGGGGTCAGGTCTGCATTGAGAATGGAAGGGCAGCAGGGCAGCAGGAAAAAGGGAGGCCGTCTCAGGACCACTGGAGGCTTCCAGAAAACAGGACTGGGGACAGGGGAGCATCGTTGACTAGGTCCATTTCACGGATGAGGATATGGGTGCCTAGAGGCTTCATGAAGGAACCTGCCCTGCACCGCACGACACTGTCCACGGACTTCCCACAGTGACTTCATTTGACCCTCCTTCCTTTTGGTGCATGTGAGAATTCAGAATGCTGAGATACCTGGAAGGTATAGCTGCAAGGCATGCTGGGCCCTCAGCGGGAGGCCAGAGAGGGGATGAGGCTGAGCTGGGAAAGGGGAGGAAGCGAGAGGAGGCAGTGCAGTCAGGGCCAGGGCTGAGGGACTGACCTCGAGACAGACCTGCTGGCAATCAGATGAACACCTGCTTTCATTCCAGAACACCTTGATGTGGGGTGCTGGGAAGCTAGGCTCATGCTAGACCCCACTGCTCTTTGGCCATCCTGCAGGCCAGGGTTAAGATTGGTTCTAGATCTCAGCAGGGCAGAAGTCAGACTTTGAAGAAATTCTGTGCTCAGAGCAATGCCATCGGGAATGGCAGGGATAGCCCCAGAGAGGTCAAGCCATGGGGTGAAAGCTGCACAGCTAATAAAATAGCAGGGCTGGCTGTGAGTCTAGGCCTTCAGCCTCCACGTGCCGGCCTTTTCTCCTTGTGCCCCCAAATGCGCTGACCATCATGGACTTTGATTCTGAATCGTGGATGGTGCTTTTGGTCACAGCTAACTAAAAACCCCATCAAACTCGTTTGAAAAATAAAATGAATTTATTGTCACACGTGATTCAAAAGGCCAGAGGTCAGGCAGCTTCAAACAATAAACCTGGGACCTATGGGGCTCCCTCCATTTCTAGGTTTTTCTTGGTGCCTGCTCTCTGCGTAGCGATCTGTGTTATTCAGGGCCCCAGCAGTAAAGAGAGTTCACGGAAGAGCTACTGCTGTAGATGCTGTTTCATCAAGAGTGAGAGCAGCCAGGGAAGACTAGCAAGAGGGAGAAGCCAGCTGCAGGGAGGGATGAAAAGTGTCGGGAGCTGCCAGACAGGAGCTGGAGTTGCAGAAGGACTCAGTGGCTGCCAGAGGGATGTGGTGCCCAGGCAGAGAGGGCACAGGAAAGAAGCCACCTGTCCGTCCCACCCACTTGACTCATGCCTCCCGCCTCCCATTAGCCAAACCCCATCTGACACCAGCTAACAAGGTGACGCAGTCACATGGGTCACAGAGGCCAGCCTCCTGGGCTCAGGGCAGGAGGGTGAGGATGGATGAGGAGGGCAGACCGAGACCCCAGCAGGGTCAGCAAGGTGAGTCTTCCTTGGAACCCAGGAGGGGAGGAGACTGTCCTCCAGAAGCCCTGGGAGCAGTGCCCTGGGAGCAGCCTGGCTGGACCGGTGTAAGCCGTGTGACTGTTCCTGGAGCTGACGTGGACATATGTGGGACGCCTCAGGCCCAAGGTTTGGGGGCAAAGCTAGCTCCCCCTCTCCCTTTCCTTTACGAAAAGAGTTTTGTGTTTTTTTTGCCAAGAGAAGGGGGAATGGCTGCAGCCAGCTCAGAACATCACATGTCCACCTGATAACCTTAAGAAAAACTCATGAATTCCCTTTATCTAGGTTTCTCCAAATGCCTAAATAGATGTAAGATTTAACACGCAGCAGTCTATAGGAAATCGATGTTGGTAAATACAGCTGTGAGATGATGAGGGTCTAGTCTATTCTCGTGACAAACAAAACAAAATCCTTTTGCAATTGCTTCAATTAAAAACAAAGCAAAACAAACAATAAAAACATAAAAAAGCAAAACAAAATAAAATAGCTGGCAATAAGATAGTGAAAACCATGTAATGAGCATCACAAAATCCAAATGACCAGGCATCCCTTGGCACATAGAAGATGCATGTGGGTGACTGAGCCTGAATAGGAGCTATTTTGAATAGGGTCTTTATACTGATGATTGGGAAATTCATAGACTATATATGCCTGTTTTGGTGTAGTAATCATTCTCTTCAGTCCAATCCAATTTATTTATTCATTCAATATCCATGCTTTGTAGTAACCATTCAATTCAATTCAATTCAATTCAATCCAATCCAATTCAATTCAATCCCATCCAATTTAATCCATCCAATCTTCCTTCCATCCGTCCTTCCTTCCTTCCATCCACCCATCCATCCACCCGCCATACTTCATAGTAACCATTCAATTCAGTTCAATCCAATCCAATCCATCCAACTTTCCTTCCTTCCTCCCTCCCTTCCTTCCTCCCTTCCTTCCATCCATCCACCCACCCACCATGCTTTATAGTAACCATTCAATTCAGTTCATTCATTCAGTTGTTGAAGAACCACACACTGAGGGCTTCCTCTGTGCTGGGGCACATGCCATGTGGGGGGTGGGATCAGTAATGGATCTGACATTTTCTTTCTCCTTGAGGAGCTCCCATCTAGTTGGGGCAGCAGGCAATTAGGTAATTACGCTACAGAGTAATTGTCCCCACTCTCTTCTCTATGCAGTAGGTTGCCTGCCTAGTGCCTGTCTTCCCACGCAAGATTGTAAGGTTCACAAGGGCAAGTCTGTTCCCTCCTGAAGCCCATGTGCCAGATCAGAGCCTGCCACATAGGATGTGCTGCCTCCTTAGTGTTCAGAGGTGGTGACCTGGTTGTCCTGTGCTCGCTGTTGCTATGTGCAAATTAGAAATGCTTGTGCAATGCTATGCCACGTTATCCGGTAGAAACACCCCCTTGCCTCTCTGCAGATATGATAACTTAGTATTAATAGTTTATGTCATCTAACACATGTATGATTTACTCTGTGCTTACATGCATTATCAGAGTGAGTATTTGCAATGATCCCCTGCCTGAGTTTGCACTGCTGTTATCCTTGGTTTATCGTTGCGGTGATGGTGGCGAATGAGGTGGAGGTACTCCCCGAAGGCAGCATAGCTAGGCGTGAGCTGCGGGTTTAACCTCTCTTTGTCTCCTGGTCCTGAATTCTTACCTACAAGTCTTGACTTTTAGGAAACACCTTTAATTCTGTCATTTCCTTTGACTCTTGGCACGGTCCTCTAAATACCTTTTCCTTCTCTTCTCATTCTATTCTTCATGGCTCTGAGGCTGAAAGGCTGATCTGGGACCACAGGGGACCGGGCGTTAAACTCCACACTCAGCATCCACAGCTCCCACCGCCTCGCTGGATTTTTAAATTTTGAGCCCGTCGCCAGTGTCCAGCTTAGGGCCAGCTCCTACGCGGTGAACGTGAATCCTCGCTCAGTAAATGAGTGACCCTCACAGTACTGGAAGAAACCGTTATCCCCATTTTAAAGATGAAAAAAGACTTCCCGGACTTAGAGTGGATAACAATACCAACAGCAGTAACAGTACCACAATGGCTGGCGGCGCTAGCCCCAATGGCCCTGCCCATCCTTTATATAAGCCACCCCCTGCGACACAGCCCGGGACGCCGCGGCTCCCCGCGGCTGCTCCCCCGAGCTCTGCCGTGACGCCGGGGCCCTCGGCCTGGGGCACATCTGGGGACGCCCCTCCGTGTCACCCGGGCAGGATAGCTTAGTTAGCTGACCTTACTTAGAGTGTGGTGTAATATGGGAGCACGGAGATTTTTGAGATCTCAGGTGAACGTTCAAGTCCTACGACTCTAGGAGTAAGAGGGCTCTGACCTCTATGTTTCTAAACTTCTGCTTCTCCGTGGCCCGCTGGAGGTTCCCAGGGGAGGCGACCTCAGCCTCAGCTTTCTGCTGAGCGCGGGGCGGAGACTGAGGACCAGGGCCCCACCCGAGAGCATCGCTGTAATTAAGAGCTTTCTCTGCCTCTGCCTTGGCCACAAAACAACCTTTTTATAGCTTATGGGGTGGCCCTAAGTGAGCCTGTGGAATGTGGCTGGCTGCAGCCCAGGGCCTCCGCCTACTTCTATTTTGGGGACACTCTCCGGTGGTCCCCTGTCCCCTCTCCCTTCTTACAGCCTGTCTTTAGCTCTTGGACTCCTGGGCTGGGATGAGGGCCGAGAGGGAGCCTCTCCTCTGCCCCGTGGCACTTCGTCTCTCCCGGCACATGGTCACGCCGCACCCCCCCCCATGTTGGTGTTTTCCTGGGGAGCTCTGGGGACCTGCACTCCCACCCCTGAGAGTTTCGACTGCTGGGTGTTATACTTGCCAGTAAGACAGAGGAGAGGGAGAAGAGAGGGCCGCTGAGGAGCTGCCCTGGCGTAAGGGGGAGATGACTGTCATCCTTCCCGTGCTCACTGGGGAAGGTGCAATTCAATGCCAGCTCTGCGTTCTGGCTGGCTGTGGCTCTGCAGTCTCTTCCAGCCCCCCGAGTCTCAGTGCCCTGCAGCGGGGGGCCAGTCCCTACCTCGCAGGCTTGTTGCCTGAAATGATTGAGGGACATTTGGCTGGGGATGACCCCGCTATGTTTTGAGCAGCCCTCCCTTGATTTTGATTGTGGCTTGTGTACAGACTACTTAGACTTCTTCCAAATGGGCTGATTATTAGGTTTCCCTGAAAAAGTGTTTTTTTTTTTTCTTTTTCTAGAGCAAAAGATTTCCAGTAAATGACACAATTTTCTTATGTACTTGAAAATGGAAGAGAGAGACATTTATTGATATTCACAACAACCGATTTCATAAAGGCTCTTTGTCTTACTGGTTATTTTCTCAGCGCACGGTCATATCTCCCAGGCTTTGCTCTGAGGCATGGGGGGTTATGGCACTGAGGGAGACGGAGACGATTCTTCTTTAGGGTGACTTCTGGGGTGGCATTTAGGGTGGCTTTCCGAGGCAGAGGCAAAGGTAGGCGTCGACCTGGCCTGCTGGAGGGCACTCAGGCAGACGCGGCCGGAGTGGCACGATGGAGGGAGAGTGGAAGCAGCTGATATGGTACTTAGGCGGAAAGTATTATTACCCTCATTTCTGGGAGTCAGAAATGGAGGCTTAGCTCTGTGGCTTCACTTCCCCAAGTTCACACGGCAGGAAAGAGGCAGGTCCAGGCCCAGCCAGTCTGCCTCGAATCCCCTGTAATCACCTCCCCCCTCGGAGGCCCAGCAGGCAGCGCCCAAAGAAAGGCCTCTGAGGCTGGCTGTTGGCGTGTCGGCTGGAGACTGTCTTGGGGCCACATCTCCCCCTGATCCGAGGGCCTTGTAAAGGACGCATTGGTGCAGCGTCCCTGCCCTCCTGACTGTGCTCTTGCCTCTGGGCCCACATCCCTTTGCCCAGGCCTGAGCCTCTGTGGTGAGCTCAGGACACACTCACACAGCTGGGAGCTTGTGTGTGGCCACAAAGGGTCCCACCCTCTGGGTGGACCCCAAGGCCAGCAGGGATCGGCGGCGGTAGCAGCTGTGGTTTTGGGGTGGCCACGTAGATGTCTGTGGCTGGACCCACGGGACCACATCCGCCTCAAGAAGCATTTTAGCCCCAGACCCCCACCCTTCACCTAGAGGTCGCTCAGAGTTCCTCCTTGGAAGACTTGTCAGGAGACGTGCCAGCTGCTGGAATTAGTCCTTGAGTCACTCGATTCTGATGATGTACTGGGGATTTTTTTAAATGAGGCAATTACTGAAAATCATGAAAAACTAAAAACCACCCATCCTTTATTTTTATTTATGTAACTCAAGGGAGAAAAACATGTCCCCCAACTCTGCCCAGCCAGGCCTAAGCCTAGAGATGACCCCTGGAAGCACCGGATGCCTGCCCCCGGCCTGACTCTGCCTCTAAAACTAGGGAATCTACTCATAAAAACCGCCTATGTTCAATCAGCCATGTGGCTCTCGCTTACTTTTCATAGCAAATGTGTCTTCTTGGGCTGTAAGGGTGGGCCAGCCTTTCTTCGGTTATCCCCAGTTCATGAGAATGTACTTTGCTTCTTGGTTCTGGTTTGCTATAACAGGCCAGTGCAGGACTCTTCCCTGAAATTTCGATACCATTGATATTCTGTGTATCTGTTGGTGTTGCTGGGTAGAATTGAGCTTTGGAAGGACACAAACCATTGTCATATCTAAGATCTTTTTTTCACCCTGTTCCCTGAGAACCAATAATTGCCCTCTGAGGGATGATATCACCCACTTTTTTTTTTTTTTTTTTTTTTTTTTGGTACTAGGGCCAGGGAATGAATCTGGGGACCTCATAAGTGGGAAGCCGGTGCTCAACCACTGAGCCACATCAGCAACCCTTAGTTGGTTTTTTTGCCTGTTTGCTTGTTGTTTGTTTTTGTTTTTAGGAGGCACTGGGTATGGAACCTGGGCCCTCCCGTGTGGGAAGCAGGTGCTCAACCGCTTGAGCCACATCTGCTCCCAATATCACCCTCTTTGAGAAGACGCACTTCAGGGGTAGAAGAGAAGTACAGGATGAGAATTCAGGGAAGGCCTGGGATTTCAATTTTGTCTTCTCGACCTTGGGAGCTGTGGCTTTATAGCATCAGGGTCAAGCAGATGGATTCAGAGGTCTAAATGCCTGGGTTTTAATCCAGGTTTTTGGGTTTATTTCGACAAATTATTTAATTTCTTTAAACCTCAGTTTTCCCTGTAAAGTAAAGGCAATCATAATACTATATACTTTCTAGAGTAGTGGAACACGCACTAAACTGCTCTGTGTATGTCCCGGCAAATAGTGACTGTGACATATTAATTCTGGTTATTGTGCAGCGTGGCTCAGACATCTGCTCTGACTGCAGAGAGTCTGAGTAGATTCTCAGCTCTGCCGCCTGCCACCTGGGGCCCTGAGCCCCACTCACGTCTGTGAGTCAGGGTCTCCTGGCCTCTATAATTGAGATGCTAATTACCAATCTCATGAAAACTGATTGCACTTGTCATTGTTCATAGTGATGCTGTTCATATTAGGATAGTTAATATTTTTAGGTGGGTCTATATAAAAAAAAAAAGAACATTCAAGAAAAATCGAAGTGCCCAATGATAACATACCTAGAACTAAGATCTCCGTCACAGGAAGGAAATCAAGCAGAGTCTGGAAGTTCACCTGTCATGAGTGTTGTATAGGAAATCATTCCACTTGGGAAACTTTCTTAAGCTTACGCAGGGACTGTGGGCCGAACACAGCCAGCCACCAAGTTCTGTCAATAAAGTTTTATTGGCATACAGCCATGCCAAGTCCTCTGTATATTTCTGTGGCTGCTTTCATGCCAAATGTCAGAGTTGAGTGGTTGTGACAGAGGCCATATGGCGTCCACAGGCTAAAGTAGTTACTGCCTGGCCCTTTGCTGAGAAGACTTGCTGACCCATGATCACGTATCCCGATAGGATGACTGAATCTGAAGTCATCGCCGCTGACTCCTGAGGTGGCCTTGGACAGGATGTTCGATCTGGGCCTCGGTTCCTCCTTGGGGATCCCGTGTCCGGTTCTTGGTCCCTCTCACGCAGGACCAGCTGCCCTCCTCTGGGTGACATCTAATAACAGGTGCCTCCTCTGCTTATCATTCTTAGGGGTGGCTCATATCTCCTTGGGAAATCCTCACACCCTCCCGGGGCTCGGGCAAGGATTCGCGTCCCAGTGGGACTAGAAGTGGCCATCCCTTGCCACTGCCCGGGTGTAGGACCTTGTCCCAGCCATACCACTTTGTCCCCAGTGTTGTCCCAGGTAATGGGGAAAGCACGCACATGGGCCTGGCAGGTCCGTTTGCTGGCCTCATGTCATGCCCAAGCATCCAGCTCATGGGGGCCCACAGGACATTTCACACTGTGGTTTCAGTTTTGAGTTGATAAGGGGATTGAGCTATAGAGGCCGCTACTAAATGGTACTTGCAAAAAGTATATACACATATATGATCCCTATATAAATATGTATCTAGCTATAAATATGCATCCGTGTAATTAAATGCTTGGAGAAACTCAGCATTTCTCAGTGTCTCTCATGTCCTGGAGCTAGACTGGTCCTAGCTGATTTGCTGACACTTGTTAGAAAGCAGGGAGGGACACAGGGGTTTATAAGATGTCTAGGGGCTTTCCAAGAAACATGACCGATTCATTGCAGTGCTTCTGATGAAACCTCACGCTTACTTGGAAGGGCTGCAGGAAAGGAAATCATCAAGCACATGGTTTACGACTTTTCTGCTGAACAATGTGTCTGTCTTTTTTCTTTTTATGACACTGGCTCTGGTTTCTTTGGATTTACACCTCCCACCCACACCCACAAGCATGTGAACACACCAGCACACACACACACACACACGCTCATTCATGTACACACCAGCGCACGGCTGTGTACACACACAGCCTTACCAAACCTAGGCAGGGACCGTCTGGATTGACAGAGCCCTTCCTCCTGCCCCTCACCCTGCAGCAGGCTACATGCCTTGGCCCAGAAGAAATCGACTTGTTTAAAATTAGGGTTTGCATTTGAGCGTCTGTCTGCACTTACAAAATACATCCCCCCCAAGCATGTGCTGGAAATCTGACCAGCCGATGCTGCTTGATATGGTAACTGATACATAGGCAGGGTGGCTTTGTTTTTAACAGACGTTTCCTATTTACAGCGATCTGACAACCAGACGTAACAAAGGAACTGGGGGAAGGTGCTGAGGAGGCGTTCCCTGGAGCTGCTGCGAGGGGACCCGGCAGGCAGGATGCCCGGCTCTCCTGTGGGGCCAGGTCTGACCTCTCCCAGCACCTGCTGCCCTGTCTGGTTCCCACTGCAGGCCTCTGCTGCCTGTGACCCTCACGTCGGGAAGAAGAGGGGCTTTTTGGCGCCTTGTGCTCAGGCTGTGCTGATTGCACGTGAGGTGGGAGTGCAGGGCTGGCTGTGGCGGTTCAGGCCTCTGCACGTCTGAGCTGAGGAACTTGGCCAAGTCACAGCTGTGCTCGGGTCAGCCCCTGGCTGGCCCCTGGGGCAAGAGAAGAAAGGCAGCTGCACGTGACATGCATAGGTGCTTATAAGTTACGAGAGTGAAAAGTATTCTGGAAAGTATGTTCTATCCTCCTTACCAGGGCCTCAGGGACGACCTCAGGAGAACAGACTGGCGGCGAGGCTGTGTCTTTGGAAGTGGGCTCAGGCCACTGGGCAGGAACGTCCAGCGTCCAGGTCTAGAAGCAGAGCCTGGGGTCTGAGTGGGCTTGAGACCTCCCCTCCCCCCACCCCGCCCCACAGGTGGACTGCACCTGGAAGAGGCCGGTGGGGTCCTCAGACATGTCTCAGTCCCAGTAGCAATGCCCCGTTTTTCTTTTACAGGGCAGGAAGGGGAGCAAACACATGAAGGTGAAACAATATGATTTCTAAGTCCCAGGAACTTAGGCTGGGACTTGCTCTGCTCCTACCTGCTGTGGGGCTGTGGGCAGTTTCTTCTTCTGGAAACAGGAGACAAAGTGCCTCCTGAGTCTATTGTGAGGACCCAGTGAGAGAGTGTAGCTCAAATTGCCAGCCCAAATATATAACCATCCCTGCTTGCGTTCCGTGTTCCCCACTTCAGAGAGGCATGGGTCAGGGGCTGGGCAGGGCAAAGGACTAGTCAAGTAGAACTGGAGAGACAGGGGTTTCTGTGGATTTGCAAATACCTGGCATATCAGGCTCTCGTGTGCTCACCCCTCTTTCCTTGCCATGCTTGATGCAGACTTTGAAGTCTAGGAAGGGAAAATGGCCTGTTCAGCACCATTTCTTAGCATGTTGGAACTTGTGTCCAGCGGAATGCCGAGGCCTTGAACCTCTTCGCTGACCCCGGGGTGGGTCTGGGAGGTGGCGCTGTCCCTGCCAGCAGGGTCTCGCATCACTCCCGGTGTCCATTTCTCAGACTCCTCGTTGCTCCTCTGTAAATCTGAGATGAGAGTCCCCATTCAGGCAGGGATAATTATCAACATCGAATGGGAACGCTGGCTCGCAACAGATCATCCACCGTCAACTAATTGGCCTGTGCAGCGCCTTAGTTTTCACTAGAGAGATCTGGGACCAGCCGCAGTATGTCGAAGCCTGATGGTCCGTCAGGTATCTCCGATTGGAGCCACAAATGTCTTTAAACATCTACAGAGAAAGAAATGGAGAGCCAGTAGACCTCTAGTGAGGACCTGTGAAAAATCTGGGCTTTTAGAAGATTTATAAAATTTTTAAATCTTAACTCCAGAGATCTAGCAGTTTATAGCAGAGTTTGAGTCCCTGTGTTTGCCGTTTATCATCTCTTTACTTATTATTTAACCTGCTGTGCCTTGGCTTCGTCACCTGTAAAATGGCTACAGCAGTCACATCTGCCCTTGAGAAAATGTGAAAAGTGCTTGGGCAGCTCCTAGCCCTGCACATGTGCCCTGTGCCTTGTCCCCACACCCATATCAGTTGTCCCTGTGACCTTGAAGCTGCCCCTTGACCTCCTTGACTCATTTCCTCATCCGAAACTTGGGGATGATAAAGGCCATCTTACAGCTTGTGGCCAGCATTTTGTTCATTGTTTCAGCAAATATCAATCCAAAGCTGACCACAGGCTACAAATTGTGACAGAGTAGGACATGGAATACATTAGTTAAAATGATAAACATAGCCCCTGTCCACACCGAGCTGATGTCTTAGGGGAAAACAAACCAATAAAAAATGAGCATTTAAAAACCGTTAATGAAAATTATAGCTGGAAGTTATAGCGAGTGCTCCGTCAGGCATAAACAAGGAGGTGAAGATAAAAGAAATGAACAGACAGGGTCTGAGTTAGGTCACATGGTTAGGGCGCCACGAGAAAAGCAGGAAGAAGACCAGCCCAGGCAGAGGAAACGTCCTACAAAGGAGCGGCGTGGCATGGTCCAAGGCGCTGCCGAAGGCCAGTGGTCCTGGGCCTCTTGGGTCCAGAGGGGCCTGGCTGAGGATGGCGCTGGAGCATGGACAGACCAGCTTCTGTGGGGTCTCATGGCCCTGGGGGAAATTTGGCATTTCATTCTGCATTCAATGGCAAGCCACTGATGGATTTATTTCATTTTAAACTTTTTTAGTGAAGTATAAGAAACATTCTGAAAAATGCAGGAAAAGGTAAACTCAAAGCACCCCCTTCCCCTCTGAGCCCAAAGAACCCCCTTTGGCTTCTTAAATGCCCACATCCTGAAGTCCTGGGCCCTGTAAGCCTCTTGTCCTCCCCAATCCTCCAAAGGGCCTCCATGGCCAAACGATGAGGCGTCCCTGCTGAGCGGGGCGACTGAGGGCCCTTCCTCCAGCGGTGGTTGTGCTTTATGGGAGCGCTGGTCCTAAAACCGTAACTTCCCCCGAAAAGCTTCACTCCAAGCCCGCTGCCTGGGGCTTGGCATTCCATCAGTTGAGCGTGACCGAGCATCTCTTTAAACCCCTTTCTCTGTGCCTCTCTCCTGTTGTACCCATCCCACTCCTCTAAGACAGTCCCACCCCATCTGCGTCGTCATGGTTGAAAATGCCCCATGACCTCCACCTTCCTTGTTCCTGTGCTTGTCTTACGGAACAACAGACGTCAGAGAGGGACATTGCCTGGATTATCCAGGTGGGGCCAATGGCGAGACCCTGTTCAGGCAGAAGCAGAAGAGACGCAGCAGCGGGAGTCAGGGGTGTCATCAGTTGGCTGTGAATCAAGCTGACATCTGTGTTGTGGACTGCCAGTGGGGAGCCTGGGCAGTCCCACCGACAGCCAGCCAGGACACAGCACACAAGTGTCTTGGGCTTGCAGCCTGGTGGAGCCTGGTTCCCGCCACCACCTGAGTGAGCTTGGAGGCACCCGAGAGCCGCCAGCAAGGAGCACGGCTTGCCGACACCCGGCCTCTGGTTTCCTGCGGCCCTGAGCAGAGGAGCCAGCTGAGCCATTCTGGGCCTGGGATTCTCATCCAAGGAATCCCTGAGGTAGCTGATCAGTGGTTATTAAAAGCCACAAAGTCATGGATTTTTATTACAGTGGCTATGGTGGGTTGACAGTGCCCCACCCCCCAAAAAAAAAGATATACCCCCGTGCTAATCCCCAGACCTGTGAACATGACCGTATGTGGCTAACAAGGGGATTAAGTCATATCTTGAGAGAAGGAGTTGATCCCAGATTTCCCAGGTGAGCCCTAGGTGGCATCACGTGTCCTGATGAGATAGACACACAGAGGAGAAGACAGACACGGTGGAGAAGGTGATGTGATTGGCAAGGCAGAGGTTGGAGCCATGTGGCCACAAGCCAGGAAGCCGCCAGAAGCAGGCGAGGCATGGGGCAGGTGCACCCCCAGGACTCCGTAGGGAGTGCCTTGCTGACTCCTGGATCTGTGAGAGGGCACGTTTCTGCTGTTTTAAGCCACCTAGTTTGCAGTGATGTGTTACAGAAGCCCTAGGGAATTAATCCAGTTGCAATATGAACTTAATACAGCATGGCATTGCTTCCCATTCGTTCATCCATCCACCTGTCCACCCGTCTGTCCGTCCATTCACCCATCCATCCGTCCACCCACTCACCATCCGTCCATCCATCCATCCATCTGTCCGTCCATCTGCCCGTCCACTCACCCACCCACCCATCCATCCATTCACCCATCCACCCACCCATCCATCCACCCATCCATCCATCCACGTACCATCCGTCCGTCTCCATCCATCCATTGGTCCATCCATCCACCCATCCATCCATCCACCCACCCACCCACCTGTCCATCTGTCCGTCCACCCATACACCCATCCATCCATCTATCCATTCATCCATCCATCCATCCACCACCTTGCTGCCAGGCGTGGGTGCCCCAGGGCAGGGCCAGGGTTTGCATCCCACAGCCCCATCCCATGCCTTACATAGGCCTGGACCTGCTGGGCCATCCAGGAAGGTGCAGAAGAGAGAATTACTTATGGCCCAGCTTGTCGATGTCGAGACTGTCTTCGGGAGTAATTATCAATAGATGTCCCCTTGACTTGTAGAGCTTCCAGTTTCTAAGATCAATTGTGTGGGTCCCCTAGCAATAGGTACTGACATGGTCTCAGAGACCCTTCTTATTTACAGATGGGGATGGGGGACAGGGAGGGCAGCTTCCCAAGGAAGCAAGATGGCAGTGGACAAGATTAGAACCTGGAATTCCTGCCCCTCTGCTCTGCCCCCAGGGTGCTGTGTTGGTCTCCAGACCATCTGGTGGTCCGGGCCCCAGCCGTGAGTACCTCCTGTGGACCCTGGCGCTGGGTGCTGGAGACCAGGAGGAGCTGGAACCCAGTCCACCCTTAGGGGCCTGCTGTCCTTGAACAGGGAGAGGCGGGGCCCAGAGGAGGGAGGGTGGATTCTGCAGGAGGTGGCAGGGCTTCCCAGCAGAGGCTGGACCTCGTCTTAGACCCAGGTGGGCTTGTCCACCGGCTTGAGCCCAGGTGCCTTCCTGGGAAAATGGGCTACTGGTGCCACCTCACAGGTCTGCCTCTGGCCTGTCACCACAATGGACGTCCAGGCGGGGCCGCATCTGCCCAGGGCGGGGCAGGTGTTCCACGCGCTGCTTTCAGAGGCCCCTGGAAAGGACCCTAGGGCCCCAGGGCCTCCTCCAGGACAGGACAGGCACGCGGCACGTGGGGGCCATGAGGGGAGGTCTTTCCTGCTGGGCACTGGCAGGTCTGCACAGCTTCCTCCTGAAGCTTCTCCCAAGAACCAAATCCTGTGGGAGTACAGCAGGATGAGGTGGGCATGGCACTATCTCTGAGTTTGAGCAGCCATGGCAAGTCTGAGCAGAGAGCAGTGAGCCTCCGAGAGAGGAAGCTGAGACTGCTGGATGGAGGGGAAGATGTGGAGAGGACAGACGGGGGACAGGGTGGTATGGTGGGGAGGAGAGGGGAGGATGGAGGGGGACAGGGGAAGATTGAGGGAAGGGAGGATTGAGGGAAGACAGAGGAGGACGGCAGGGAGGAGAGGAAAGGACAGGTGGCAGTGAAGGGGAGAAGGAAGTCAGCAGCGGCTGAAGGTGGGACAGGAGCAGGTTGAAGGAGGTGGGGCAGATGTGGACAGTGACAGGAACCTGCTGGAGTGAGAAGACTGGCTCAGAGGGAAGGAAGAGTGAGGAGAGGGGGTGAATAAGAGGAGGCAGTGACAAGCAGAAAGGGAGCAACTCAGAACATCTTACCAGAGAGGGAGGTGGGGAGGGGATTGAGTACAGACCGGGAGAGAGAGTGGAAGTGGGAAAGCCAGAGGACACCCAGACACACAGACAGATGGCTGCCTAGGGCACACCCTCAGGGGGACACAAGAGCAGCTGAGCCTCCTGCAGGCAGGTGGGACTCAGTGGGAGGGTCCAGAGGCAGAGGGCTGGGCCCTGGCATCCAGGGACATTCGTCAAAATCCCAGATGATGGAGCTGGCGCTCACGGGCCCTTCTTGGGCTGCCGAGAGTCCTCTAACAACTACCACTTATCCGGCTCCACTGAAGCAAGCAGCCTTCTGGCTGGCATTTCCTGCATCCCCTCCTGAGCCCCGGGCGCAGTGATTCTTCCACTGCCCTGCATTCCTAGCTCCAGGCTCTGCCTCGCCTGGCATCCACCAGGTGCTCTCCCCTGTCTCCTTTCCAGCTTGGTCCCGGCCCCCAGCCCATGACCATGCTCCTGCCTCAGGGCTCCGCACTTGCTGATCCCTTCTGCTTCTTTTGCTGTTCCCCTGCGGGCTCATTCCCAGTCTGAGCTCCTGTCCCCTAAAAGGTCTTTCCAGAGCAGCTTAGCTCATCTTCCCAGACCCTCCCCCGACTGCTTCCTGCCTAGCAGAGATCATTGGTGACACTGCTTGGCTTCTGTGTGTCTGACTAGCGTGAGAGGAGAGCTGAGAGGGCTGGTCCAGCCTCGCCTGATGTTCCTTGTTTGCACTAGTTCCTTGGGTACAGCTGGGAGTCAGCAAATAGGAGTTGGCTGAAGGAAAGAATGGGTGCTCTTAGATGCCAGACGTTGTGCCAAGGACTCCCCATCTGCTATCCCATTTAGTCTTCAGGACAGCCCTGGATGGGAAAAAATCCAAACTTTTATTCCCACTTTCAGGTAAGGAGATGGAGACATAGAAGGGGCAACTGGCATAAAAGAGGCCAGGCCTCTTCAGCCACATCCGTCTGTCTCCAGAGCTCCTTCCCCCTTCACCTTTAGGAAAGGGGGTCATGCTTTCTCTCCAGCCATGCTTCAGTTTTGCTTTTCCGCAAGTGAGCTGGCATGTGCTCGGGTTAGGAGGGAGGAAGTGGCCCCGGCAAAGCTGACTGCTCCCTCGCTCCATCTCAGGAAGGGCCCGTGTGCATCAGGGCCTCCTGTATCAT